>PVKU01010226.1:0-54053 GCA_004027475.1 Anoura caudifer
TTTCAATATAAAACTCACTAAAGGAATGAATGATATAATTAATTCATGAAGTAATAAACTGAACACTGTTCTTGTAGAACAGCATCATGACATTTATATCTTTATGTGTGTATGTGTAACTGTGTATAAAGCTATATATGTAAACAACTATATAATACAAATGCACATAACTACATACAGTTATATATATAAAGAAGTAATTGAAATTACTTTTTAATTTTCATCTTGTCGGTCACAAACCCTCTTCTTGATCAGTGCAATTGGTAATGGTTGCACAGCCCTATAAACATACGAAACACAACTGATTTGTGCATTTAAAAATGAATAAATTTGATGGAATGGAAATTAGACCTTGATGAACCTTTCTTTTTCTTAAAATATTATTCAAATTGCAAGTTTTGTTCTGTGCTCTGTTGGTCTGGTAGTTTGTTTCAGTAGGCATCAAATGCCCTGTCAGGATGCATTTCCCTATTCTCAGTGGCCTACAATATTCTCTTTATTTCCAAGTTGGTATCTAGTTTCCATATCCTATGGCATTAGGAAAGATCCCATGAGCTGTGGGCTGTCCACTGAATTTATACCCAGTTCAGTGTGGCATCTCTGACCCTGTCTTGTGATGGTGCGAGATGCAATATGGCTACACCTTCCTACACAGTCTCTTGGGGCATAAATCTATGTCCTCACCATGGCCTATGACCAGAAGGTCTCTGTATTTGATGAGTGTTTTCCATGAATCCCAGGATAATTTTGGTTCACCAGTTAGCTAAAGAATTAAGGGCCCAGGAAATCTTAGTCACTTTCTCCATATCCTTCTGGAAGGCAGGACATAATCTTCTGGAAGGCCTGGTGCTATTTAACCCTCCTGGTAAATACAGATCCAGGACATCTTCACCAGGCACTTTTAACCCTACCTTCAGTGGTACCTTCTTCCGCTACTGTCATGTTAATTTGAGAGTATTTTTTTACAATGCTTTCTAATTCCCTAAGCTATTCTCTGACTTACCCTGTACTATGACTTCAGCAAAACTCCCGCCTGTCTTCTGCAGTGTGTCCAAACAGAGGAAGTAAAGAACATATTCACATAAGGTCACTGTGCCCTATTCAGGGAACTAACATCTGAAAACTGACTCTCAGTACTTTCTTGCCATAATGATCTGAATCACGACCACCTCTCCTCCACTGCCTGCTGGGAAATGGGTGAAGCCAGAGCAGTCTCAGGATGAACACAAAGAAGAGCAAAATGAAAAAGCACATCAACACATTTGAAAAATATGACTTGAATTACATGAGATTATTGTTTTCAGTATCTGTGTACCTTCTAAACCATTAAGTGGCTTAAATGGAGAGAATATTCAAGGAAATTGGAATGCAAATGACTTTGAGGTCTGCACCAATTTGGCATCAGATTCAAAACACACATTTTGAAAGAAAAAACGCTCTTTAAAATGGTGTACTGTTAAGACATTAGAGTTAATAAACCACATAGTATACATATCACCTGAAGGTAGCAAGTGAAAGGAAGACTTTTCTTATGCCAAAAGATACTGCTAAAGTATCTCTTTATGGGTTTATCACTAAAATGTTAAGATAACCCCATAATATTTATATATTATTGCCAGATTTAAGATAATAGATCTAACTAGCCAATTTCAATTCACACTGTCACATATATCTAAATATTAGAATCCTTAGCACTAGACAAAAATATACTCTAATAGAAAATCTGCAGGCATCTGAAAAAGAATGCTTGGCCATATCTACATCAGATAAATTGACTCCAAAGATCTCTCTTTATCTAATCCATGGCTTCAGGAAAAAAAATTTTTTTTGATGAAGCTGTGAACTTTGCTCTAGCTATTCAAGACGGCTTGACAGCTAATAAAATTCACAGCCAGTGAGAAGAAAGGAAACTTTACTTGATGTCAGATCCAGCCACTGTCATCGTTGTCCCTACCTTTTGAGAGACTGCAAAAACCTTTCTCAGAGCTTCCCAGGTGGGTTCTGGTTCATTTCATCCCATGAGCTTTGTGGGTGGCCTCTCACAGGTGCACCCATTATCTCTAGCCATGAGTAGCTTTTTCTGTTAATGGCCTGGGGGTGTACACACGTTGCATTACGTACATGTGCTATAAAGCGAAAGAGGTTAAGAGGTACTGATGTACACCCACAACAGAAAAGTAGTTTCATCTCCTGAAGTCAGTCCAAAGCATGGGTAGCAGCTGCCTGGAGCACACAGGTCAGTGTCAGGGGGAGGGAACGCTAGGCCTATTGCTAATATGCACCCTGCGGGGGCGGGGGGCGGCAGTGAGAACCCACAGCAATTTTGTATTTGTTCATCTAGGCACATGCTATGATTCTAAGGGTGGGAACATAAACTGACTGTTTTTACTAAGGAAGCAAGGTATTATACATACAAGGAAGTTAGGATATGTAGAGGAATAAGAACCTCTTAATCATATTTAGTGTGAAGAGGCACTTAACGCCAAATCTTTCCCAGGGGCCTGCAGTGTGTTTGTACTGTATGTTATGAAGTGACTGGAGGAAACACAATAGCCCATAGAGTCCTGTTAAAAATAACTGGTTATGATCATGATGGCTTCCAGCTCCACTTAGGTAAATGCAGTCAGGGCGGGTTATCCTGGCCTAAGGTGGCGCGACGGATCGTTTTACTCTGGCTCTCCAATGCACGCCAAGTCAGCAGCTCATGTTGCCCTATTTGGTTTTCAGAGAGAATCTGCTGAATTACAGCATTCTAGCTAGAATAAAGGCAAAATTAGTCTTCAAAGATTCGAAGTTTGAGTATCATATTCCTTCCAATATTCTCAACTTAAGTGATCATTATTTTAAATACTCCGATTACTTTGGGGGAGGGCTATCCTGTCTTACTATAATCAGACGGCCTCTAATTAAATTTGTTTATTTCTGTTACTAACCATGTCTCAAAACTCATACTAGATAATATTTCTCAAAGACATTCTGCTCTAACACTGTCTATTAGACGTTTGTATAAATGAGACTTAGAAGAAGAAACACTGCTTAAAAGACTGAAAACAATCTAAGCTTCAGTACCAAACACAGGAAACATTTTTATCATCTTATAGCTTCAAGTGCCATTCATTGCTTTTCTTATTTCAACGTAAAGGAATAAATGAAAAATAAAATGATTTCAAATGATAAGCAATTATCTCCACTTTAATATTTAAAACTATACAAAGGTGCAGCATTAAGTATAATGTTTTAATATTAGCCATTTTTGTAATTACACCTCAACTTTATATCCCCATTATAATTAGAATAGTCTGCTTTTCCATGAGATTTCTAAAAATTAATTGCAAACATGTTACCAACTTTTGTATCAATATAACCAACATTTAGAACTCAGTCTTCAAAAAGTCCCAGAAAACTTGAATGTTTTAAGTGAATTTTCGCATAATTGACAATAAGTGCTACTGCATCAAAAAGAACCATAATAGAATTACATTAATAGCATTGTGTATATTTACATTCAATTCTAAGATCAAATTCCTCACAATACCCACTTAGTGACATGATAGCATGATTTCTCTTAGTTAACAATGATGGCTACCTTAGAAATGGTTACAGATTAAATTGGATTACTGTGAATGCATATAAAACCACCATTAAAGAAATGAATTTTGTAATTATCCTCTTATTGCAAAGGATTCTCTACATAGTCTCTTAATATAGCCTATGGAATCTCTTGTTTTGGCCTTCACGATTCATTCCTAACTTGACTACCCTCAAGAGGAGCATCTAGTGAGTCAGCGGGCTGGCTTTACTGAATTTCATCATTTCCTGTTAACTCCCTTCAAGGCTTCCTAAAGAGAATGCTGTAACCACAACAGAGGTAACATACATTAATCACTGTGCATTTAAATTATCTGTACAAGTGGCAATTTTTCAAGGAGAAATGGAGTTCCGCTGTCTCAGAGGCTTCAGCTAGGCTCTATCTAATTCATAAGACACTTTCAGTTTCTAAAATTCTCATTTCCAAAATTGTAAGGCCCTGGGCATTGTGGCTCAGTGTATTAGAGCGTTGTCCTGAAGACGAAAGGTTGTGGGTACCATTTCCAATATAGTTCCCGGTCAGGGCAAGTACCTGGGTTTACTGATCCATCCCAGTGCAATCAAGTACAATCACCCACAAGGCTGAGAATGAGAAGCAACAAACCAAAGCTTCTCTCTGGCCCCTTTCTGCCTTTCCCTTCCTCTCTCACTTCCTGTATCTGTTAAAAAGCAGTGGAAAATGTCCTCAGTTGAGGGCTTTAAAAAAATTATATTTTAATACAGAAGCAAACAGTTCCTTACCCACTGACGATGGGACCAATATCCTGTACAGAGAGCAGCTGAAAATTACTCAATGATTTAAACATTCCATATGGCTATTAAAGAAGTTATATTGCCGGCCTCAATAGAGCAGATGTAAAAAGGTAGAATGTGCTTTTGGATTTTTCTACCTACAACAAACCTACCACCTATCAGATTCTCCTGGAATTCTCCAAAGCCCCTTCTTGCCCATCACAATCTTTCAATCCAGGTTTCATTAAGACTATATTTCCAAACAATGTTTCCCCCCCTTTCACCTCAGTATCACTTTTTTTGGTGCTAAGTTTTAGAAAGAAACCAATAAGAATGCATTAAATATCATTACAAAATGAATGGCTGACAACTTCCTATTATCCTTCAACCATCCACCCAATACATTTTAATATACAACACATCCTATACACCATGCACTGGGGTTAGCCATGGAGATACAACAATGACCAAACATAGACATAGCTCCCAACTTTATGCCTTAAAATCTACTAGGGACAGATAAATATTAATCAAATAATTACAACAAAAGCACCTGATGTCATAAGTACATATGACATAATCATGGAACTCAGGGAAATTAAACATCCAAGAATGTGATGATTGTTTTGATATCTAAAGAAAGAATATGAAGAGGAAGGGGAAGCCAGTCCCAGGAAAACGACAAGAGCAGGAACCACGTAGGCACCTAGTTGAAAATGAGGCTAGAGTAAGCTAAGTAGAAAGCACAGGATGCAGGTACTTGTAGGTCACAATAAAGAGCTTTTAATTTTTCTGTTAGCCAAAGAATGGCAAGAATTTATTAAACTGTACATGACTGTTATTGATGACAGAATATGATTAAATTTGCCTTTCAAAAAGATCAGTACTGCTGCTGAATGGAAGGACATCAGAGTGTGGAGTAGTGAGGAGGCGGGTGCAGTAGGACACAAGAAAAATGATCATGGCATGAACTAGAAGGTTAAGCATGAGGAGTCTGACACACAAGCCACCGGGATATTTTGATTTGGCTGATAAACATGGCCTCGGCATTCAGATCAGACAGGTGACCAAGAAATATGACCCATTTCCCTGGAACACTTACTTTCTTTTTAAACTGATGTTTGTTCATTTAAACTAGTAATGAGGGCTGGCAGGTGTGGCTCAGAGGATTGAGTGCTGGCCTGTGAACCATAACGGTCGTTGGTTCGATTCCCAGTCAGGGCACATGCCTGGGTTGTGGGCCAAGTCCCCAGTAGGGGGCATGTGAGAAGCAACCACATATTGATGTCTCCATCCCACTCTTTCTCTCTCCCTTACCCACTGTCTAAAAATAAATAAAATCTTTTTTAAAAAATAAACACACTAGCAATGAAAGAAATATATTTTTACAAATGTTTCCTACCACTGCCTGTCCACTTATCAATTCACCCCAATCTCACTGGCCTGAGTACCTTTCTGGGAATACGTCTTCCATTGTAACAAGTCATCAAATACAAAAACAATCAACATTGTGAACTTATACAGTCTCTTTTTTTCTCACAGCTCTCCCAGGAATTACAAATTGAAGTCTAAGGAAGCACAATCTAAAGTGAAAATTGAAATAAAAAACATGAAATACATCGAAGTATAGAGCCACTGTTAAATAGGCTAAGACAAGGATAAAAGAGTTCAGAAAAATTTCCAAAGAATTCTGGAAATGCTTTATTTATGACAATTTACTATTATCTCAAAAAATGATTTGTAGTTTTTAAAGATACACACAGTGAAAAAGAATAGAAAATAAATATAAAACAAAATCAATTAAATGTAAACAGAGACCTTAATATTATGGGTCATATGAAAATGATTAAATACCATAATTGGGTTCTTAGTTAAGCACTTTGCATTTCTTATTAGTCAAAAGGTGAAAAAAGAAACATTGCCTTCTATCAGATATGCTGAATAAAAATTGGAACAGATCATGTGATAAATTTTCAAGTTGAGACTTTCCGGGAGTATCTGGAATATCAGATTCTCTTTGTTGTATAATTCTCATTGCTTGATAAAAGACAACATACATATTTTTTTGAAAATGCATTATCTTGTGTTAAATTCAAGAAGGCATTAACGGTGTCTCTAGAATTTTATAGAGAGTTTGGCATAAAAGAAACATAGCCGACTGGCAAGATAATTCTTTGATCCTCTGCACTGTGTTCAGCATTGTGAATGGCTGCTCAGAGCTCCGTGTCCTCGATTTGTGCAGACATTCATTCTTGATCTCATTTTATAATAAAGCAATTTTAACGGGCTTTAGCTCATAAAGGCAGGGACACAGCACCGACCTGGTATAAAGACCAAATTCTCTTGAGGCATCTTCCCTTCCCACATGGGCTACACTTCCCTCCAAATCAGTGCTTGATGGACTTTTTTTTTTTTGCTCAGATCACAAATGAATAAGTTTTCTAATTTATAAGGAAGTATCCTGAAAGATATTTCTTATAATAAGCTACATTGAATGTATTGGGTTGGCCAAAAAGTCCCTATGGTTTTTTTCAGTAAAAGAAAAAGACACATTTTTCATTTTCACCAAAAATGTAAGTGGCTGTCATCTCAGATTTTAACTGCAATATAAAAAAAGCACTGTGTTTTTTTTTTCCTTCCAAGAAATTTGTTTTATGTTATGGTGTGAATTATGTATCAAGTGAAGTATATCCAACCACTTGGATGACATTTTCTTGAAACTGAAGGTACCTATCTTTAAATGCTGAGAGGTTACCAGAACACAAAACGCTAAATCACCAAGACAGTTGTTACATTTGGCATTACTTCAAAGGGCTATTTCTGCAGTCACTCTCCACAGGAAACTGTTAATTACCTTTTAAGGGCCCTGTATTCAGGAAACATCAGAGACTAAGTAAATGGAATCTCTTGAGAATGATACTTGAGATACCAGAGAGAGATACCTACAAAGCTAGTTTGGGGTTGGGTAATATCATAAGGTCAGGCATCATTTGTATGGTACTTTAGGATTTTCCAAACCATTTTTACATATTATACTCTTGAATATGGATACCATTCTGGTATCTAAATGTACGGTACAAATTTAAGATAATATTTCACAGAGTTATAAAATCCAGGTACATTAAAATATCTTGCCTATCTTCTGAGTGTCTGCTTATTTTTATTGGCCTTAAGTATCTCAGAGCTTTTCTTGTTACTCCTGTGAGTCCCTTGGCTATGGTTGTATTTAGCACGCCATAAGGAACATGTTCAGCCTCCTTCATCTTTCTACCCTGGGGAATTTCAAGAAAGCAAATGGTCTTCAATCAAGATGCACTAAGTGTACGTTCCTTGCTCACCGATGATATGGATTACTTGTTAAGATTCAGATCAAATGGACATTTATGGAGTCTCCACCTTCTGAGTCTTACACCAGGGTTCTGGGTGCAGCTAATGAATAATCTCTCCTTTCAAAGAACCTGCAGTCCTGCAGAGTTGAGAAAACTATACCCCTCTGAACACAAACAAAGGTGGAAGTAAATAACTTCTCTATTAGAAGTTTAAGTAGAGTGTTGTCAGGCTACAGAGGAAGGAAAAGTAATAAAGTTTCACAAAAGAGCCATTCGTTGATCTTAGGCTCAAAAATCAGTATACTATATAGAAGTACGTACAGAAAGAAGAATTATGCAAAGGGTTTGAGAAATCCCTAACCAAATTATACTTTCCAAAATGTCAAAAATAATGCATACAGCAGTCTCTTCAGAAATAATTATGTGTGTGCCTCAGGATACTATTTCCAAAAGGAGCATCTTCAAAGTTATATTTCACACTTTCATAACTGTCCAAAAAGATAACCTGTGGATCTTTAACAAACCTCCAATATAAATTTCCCTTTGCTAATCCGGATTCCTTAAGGTGAAATCAATAATTGGCTCTTTTCTGTGAGGGCCTCGAGAACTTCATTGTACTGAGTTACAGACCAGTGTCGCCAGTATCCCCCCACCATGTGGCACTTCTGGGTTGACCAAATTTCGGATATAGCATTTAACTGGAGTTCACAGAGAACCCCATGTTTACAGAATGCAAACGTTAAAGTTTCACTATAACGTTTCCCCATGCCTTTGTATTACTGGATAGAAAATAACTTCAACTGTAGACCTTATTCCCCTCAAACAAAGCTGAATTGCATGCTGCCTGAGTAGTACACAGATGGATTTTACTTAGGGCAGAATCAGCCTAACCATTAGCCTTCTGTTCCATTATAGAGCTGGGGCTACATAATCAAGCACACTCATACTTTAAAACATGCATTACCATTCATGGTGCAGATCTGCAATTTTGCAGAAAATAAAAAAGTGATTCTACCACTTTTACATTTACAGCAAAGACCGAGAGGGTTTACACATTTGTTCCTCAAATACCACCTCCAACTTTAATCTACACAAAGATGTTTCTCTCCAATAGATTTCTTACCTGAGATTGAATGATTCAATGGACTAGTGTGATTCGCATTAATTTCCACAAAACAGAAGCATCAAAATAACAACTGCTATGATTCACCACAAAGTCATTCAATAAAGAAAGATATTGACCTCATTATTTAGTACCACAAGGTCACATCAATAACTTGATTGTTTCACTGTTCATTTTCTGAGAAGGGTACATGTATAAAATACATTCCTCATTCCTGAATAAATGTTGTTTAAAAACACTAAATGAGAAACACAGATAGAAAGCAATTTGTCACCAACATATATATATATATATATATATATATATATATATATATATATATATCTCCACACACCACTGAGGACAATGTCTATAAAGTAATAGGTACTTATATATGTTGATTAAACCTAGGTATATCATTGATAAATTAGAAGTGTCTACAAGCTGCTGCTAGAATTTTCTCCAGACTTAATTTTTAGTATGTTTGATAGCATTTAATCTTTGGCTGAATCAGCATTATTCTAGGTATTCCTCTAAGAAATCCATTTTAAAATATCAGTACAGCTGTACTCAGAAATTCAAAGATAAAATATGCTGACAAATAAAAATTAAAATCTTAAACATGATGTCAAATTTATTTTCCACATTTAAGAAATACACTTCTCAGAAACTGATAAAGGATGCTGTTTCAGTTTCATATGATGGCAAAATAAACTACCACAAGCTCCTAAACATAAAATAACTTCTGTTTATTATGTCAAATTTCTGTAAGTGAGAAATCTGTGCTAGGGTGGGCTGGAGTTAGCAGAGTTCTTTGATTCAGGTCTCATTATGAGGCGGCAATCAAGGTTCCAGGCAGGATGGTCTCTTATTTGAAAGCTCTGGGTGAGAGATTGCTTTCAATGTTATTGAGGCTATTGGCAAAAATCACTTTCTTCGCGTTGTAGGTGTCTCACACCCTCCCCGGCTTTTCTTTGCTCATTGTTAGCCCGGCACTGCTCCTACAGGCTGTTCATATTCCTTGGCAAGTGATTCCCTCCATCTTTAATCCATTATATCCAGCCAGTGACTTCAATCCATTCTATGCTTCTTCCATAAGCAGCTGCACAAAATTCTGATTGCTAAGGGCTCTTGTGATTCGATATGACTGACCTAGATAATCTTCATGGTGAGCGGCTAGATTCAACTACTAATCCCTAATGACGATCACAATGCCCTCAGTTGCAGCCCGGGCAACTCCCACTGGCTCAGAGTCTTCCAAGGAGGATGCAACACACGGGTTGGCACAAGGTATTCCTCACACACAAGAGAAGAGATGCTACAAGGTTAGCATCTGGAGTGCACGCTGCTCTCCTATGAACAGATAGGCCTGCCTGATAGCCAACACAGGGTAGCAGAGTACACACATCCAATTTGCATTACAGGCGAAGACCACATTCTCGTTCTGTAAGGGTACTTACTACATAGAGGTGAGGCCATCCTGGGGCCTTATGAAGCACATGCTTAAGGAATACAAGGAAGTTCACCGAGGAACCGGAACAGGGGAAAGATATCTCCCGCTAAGGAAGCAGAATCTCGGGTCAAGTGCCAGCTCAGCACCTAGCTTCTCTACGCGAAAATGCTCCTCTGTGGGAGTGCACAGTACTGGAGAGGAGCAGCAGCTTGGATGCTGGCTACTTTCGCAACGCCTTATCATAGAACCTACTGACGCGGGCCCTTAATTCCATCCAAAAACCCCTTTGCAGCAGTACCCAGATTAAAAAACTGCAACAAGGTGAATGGCGGGTAGGAAACGCCTGGGATTGGGGATGGGGCATTGAATAATTTTACCAACCACAAACAGACTCCAAAAAACACGGGACGAAAATGTAAGAGAAAAGGATCGTCTGGACTCAAAAAAAAAAAAAAAAAAAATAGGGCCTCCATACAGGAAAGAAGGGAAGGGGAGAGGAAGGCATATTATGAAAGTTCCAACGCCATCTTAGAGAGCTCCAGGCCCTGCCAGGATCGGGATTACAAGGGACTGCAGAAAGACATCCTTCAGAGAAAAATCTTTGAAAAGTGGCAAATGGGTTCATAGATTTCAAATCCTCAGGGAATAAAAAAAAGCATTGAATGCCCTTTTACAGATCTAGCATACTTAAAATGAAATTGATTTAAGCTAATCAAAACATGCAAATTTAATGTTGAAACAAAAAAAATTAACAAAAAAGAAGTATAATTATAGCACCTTATGTGGCTGAGTTCAAGACAATATTTACATTGCCTCATAGACATAACTGCAGAGTATTAATTTAACCAAAACTGAAATTAAATTATATGAATAGTATTCAAAGAAAGAGGAAGCAGATTAGGACAACTAAATCCTCATCCACTGTTGAAAACAGAGTTAATAGATAATATATACAAAGGAACTATACAAACATAAGAATCAAAAATATTAGTCAACAACATGGAAGAAATATAAAAATCTGGAGGCAGAGGAACACAAAGTGCTTGCTTTAAAGGGAGGATTCATGGGATTTGCCTTCCCCAGTATCGTCACTTCAGTGTTGTTGGGCTTTGATAAATATCGTACCAATTACAAAGACATTTTACAGATATGTCCTTTGGTCAATGAGGACTCATGAAACTATACTCCAAACTTCAGGAAATTAAACAGTCTCAAATTCTAACTTGAAACATGCCTCTAGTAAATATCAGCAAATTACTCAGCGGCATTGTGTCCACCTGAAGGCTCTACCAATCAATTGAATTAGTTAAGTAAAACATGAACAACTGATTAATGTCTAATTTTATGAATTTTCCTGAAAGCAGCATTAAATAATAAATGTACTTATGACTTCACATCAGACCTGTTGCAGGTGCCACATGCTCAATATTTAGCTAGTCTCCGCATCATAATAATCTTTGTCAAGCTTAGAAACAGCATTTTGCTAATATGTCCTAATGTTCATACCAGGGAAAGTCAATTAACAAGTCTTTACTCAGAGAAGAGCTATCAACAAGGCACCACCCACTAATATGCTAATGGTTAGCAGCCAGTTGCCAGGCAACTATTAGTACCAGCACATATATTCTGAAACTTCCCTTGCTCAGCAAGGAGGGAGTATTTTAGAATTTCACTTTAATACCTCACTTCTGTCCCTTCCAAGACAACTGTAAAAAGTCATGGAAGCTCTCAAGAGATACCTTAAAATGGTCAATAACTACAAGTGATACGGAGAATGCAGAGAGACTTGTCAGTGTTGGAATAAGAACACAGTTAAGGTGCTTGGATGCTGAGAAAGAGCTTCATGCAATTGTTAGTGTTGAAACTGTAGTGACCCATGAAGGATATGTGGTCATCATTTACTGCAATATCCTAATAATGCACACACTGGAAGCCAATTACCAAGCCGTTATATAGGGAAGGGAGCAATCAGATCGGTTCTCACACTGTCAGAAGCACCAGCACCTGATTTTATTTTTAATCTTAATATTCTTTCTTATCCTGACCTATTCTGAATTTAAGGCTTTATTATGATCTTTCACCGTATATGTAAATGTCAACACAATGCCAATGTAATATTATGACTGAAGATATTAGAATTCAAATTACCTTTCCTTACTATCTTGAAACGCAGACACTATGTGGATACATACAACCCACTGATTCATTACCAAAGAGTAACTTTGCATCTCTCAGTGCAACTTTCGAACATCCCTGTAATATATCTAGAAGTCAATAAGAATGTGGTTTATAACCAGCCGAATAATGTTTCAGTATCATATTGGAAGTCCACTGGAAAGGAAGATTCCCTTAACATAAATTCAGTCTAAAAAACTTGGCCAGGACTCATCCCTTCCATTTAGGAAAGAATATCTAACAAGAAAAGAAAAATCACCATATTCTGCATATATTTTGATTTTGATCTTTGGTCTCTAATACTTGCTTTCCTATTAAGTTCTATAAAAAATGTAAGAGCTATTGATTTTACATTACATTTGAGATTGTTGTAACTCCTTAAAACTTTCAGCAGACCAATTCTTATTGTAAGCAAATGTGACCGTCCAGCGGGCAGATGTACAGTCTTTCATAATGCTTTTTGAAAAGTCCTGAGGAATCGCAGTAGGATGGTCCTTGTAAGTATATTGTGTTAAAAGCACAGGAAAAGCAGAGTATTGCCATTGTGTGAATGTGCGGTCTTTTACTGCCAGGAACAATGTCTACGGCCATACCACCTTGAATGCTCCGGACCTCATCTGAATGCCAGGAATACATACCTAATTTAACAAGCAAAAAGGAAAAAGACCAATAGATGGAGTTTAGTGTGGCATCCGGTGTTTTTTCAAATAATCAAAAACTAATTCCCTTTCTGACTTAAGTGAATTTTTATTTAGAACAATTCACCCAATGCACACATGATCCAGTTAGGTTTCCACTCAGATATGAGCTCATTTGAATTTTTAACATATTCTACTCAAATGCAAATTTTCCCTCCGACTTCATTTGGAAATTATACAGTGTGCCAAACAAATGCTTGTGCCCAATAATTATAAAGTATTTTCATGTTATTGAGAATCGCTATCATACATCCAATTTTTAAAGGTAATATAGACCTCTTCGACAGTAATTCCTACAACTTCTATGTAAGAATGATGGACAATATGGAATTTCATTTTTATAGTTAAAGAAACTGAGACACAGAAAATTAAGACATTCTTCTTTTCACCTTATAAAATGATTCCAAAACACAGTTGAGATTCAATTAAAATCATCCTGACTTTTTTTTATTATGAAGGATTAAGATGTGTTCACTCTTTGATGGGGGCGGGACAACACTTTTTAGGAGACAGGTTCTCTGTTTTCAACTCTGGGAAGTATGCCAACTCATGGCAAAAATCATCATTCTTATTTGTCAGGTTTTTATCCCATAACAAAAACTATACAATGATCCTGACTCAAAACTGTGGGTGAAGTTTGCTTTAATGACTTCCATGAAAAATGGTTCATTTCTCCACATTAATCAGAGCCACGTAACACATTGCAAATTGGCTTTAGAATGTCGATGAACACCAAAGTGCAGCATCATATGGAGACTGTCGTTGGTTTTCTGTGTAAAGCTCTCCATGGGTCCTTTGTTCACTTCGTTGACAAGCTGTATCAGAAATTTTATCATGTGCCCTGGTGGGTGTGGCTCAGTGGACTGAGTGCTGGTCTGTGAACCAAAGGGTCAGCAGTTCGATTCCCAGTCAGGGCACATGCCTGGGTTGCAGGCCAGCCCCCACCCCACAGTGGGGGACGAGTAACAGCTGACCAGTCAATGTATCTCTCACACATCTATTTCTCTCCCTCTTTCTCCCCTCCTTTCATTTCTCTCTAAAAAGAAATAAACACAATGTATTAAAAAAAGAAATTTTGTGACCTATGCCACCAATGTACTGTTGTTATTTTTTTATATTACTAATTTTCTACATTGCTGTGGCCCCTAAATATTTTGGGAGGGATTATAAGTCCTACAAAACTTACAATATAAGCAAAAGACATATAAACCAAAATATGGAACTTCTCTGATCAAACATTTTTTTCATAAATATTGATTTGTAACTAGCCAAAGTCCACTAAAATATACACTAAAGGCATAAGAATTAATGTAAATTTGGATTGCACTTCGGGCCTTTATATGTGTGTACATTTGAATTAATTTGTAAGGACAGCCACATCATAAGATTTTTAACACACTTTTCAAGCATGAAAGAGATTTCCATGCCCCAACTAACTTCTTATTTCCTTTAACATTTCTCTATTACATGGGGTGTTTTTGATTTAATGTTTTTCTGCAATGCTTTCATTTCTTTAAAAAAAAAGGAAATCACTTCACTTCTACAATGCTGCTGTAATTCCATTTATATTCATATATATTTACATATACATTGCATTTGAAATTTAACGAGATTAACTAATCATGTGAATTAAATGACTAGTTTTAAATAGTAGCATCATCAGATCCTCGAATCCCAGATTTCGAGAACCTTGCCTATGTGTATTGACTCCGGAGACCTCATCTGGGACTGGAAATCTATTTTTATAAGTAATTTAAGTGTTCTGTCACAGCAGGCTCTCTAGACCAACTCTCTCTAAGAGAAGCCTTGAATTTTTATAACTATAGTCAAAATTATACCACATCTTCAAGTTATAGTAGTTAAAATTCTGAATTCTCCTATGCCGTTCAACAGTTGATTTTAATATCCCCAACACTGTTTCATTTTTAATGCTTTCACTTGACCAGACGTTGTCCATAAGTACGTGCTCTTCTAAAAATACAATTTGGTGACTCTGATTCTTCCTCCAAAAGCTTTCTTTCTATCTCCAAAGGTCAATATCTAAAATAATGTAATAGACATTTGCCAAATTGTTCAATGATGCTTTATTTGTTTAGATTTAACCAATTTGGTGCACAGCCATAATTACATTCTTTTCATACACCATATGCATAGTAAATAAGCATTGTTACTCAATATTTCATGATGTAAGAATAAAGGTCATACAGCATTAAATATTTCTTTTAATTATTGTTATATAATAAACAAAATCTATTTCTAGCTCTTGAAGCAGTACAGCAAGTTTATTTATTCCATATATCTGTTGTGGTTTTACTCGATGAATTCTTAATAAGAACTTCCAAACAGTTTAAATTAATGCTAATAAAAGAAAGACTGCTTTCTAATGAGACTCATTGATTTGGTGGCTGATTGTAATGACTATACAATGTAAAAACCATTTAGCACCAACAGCATTACTAGCTAATAACTCAGGAATGTTGGATCATTAAAAATGGAAATACACTCTACTAGGTGTCTTATCTTTGTGAAAATAGGGAGAGTGCCTACATTTTTTTATTCACAGTTCACTAAGGTTCTGATCTCACCAAGGAATTCCACTGAAATAAACTAAGACACAACTTAGAAAATATAAAAATGTCTTATCCTTACACAGCATGGACCTAGAGGGTATTGTACTAGGAGACATAAATCAGTCTGAGAAAGGCAAATACCATAGGGCTTCCTTATATGTGGAATCTAAAGAACAGTGTAAAGAACCAAAACAGAAACAAACCCATCGATACAGGGTAGGGTGTCAAACCCATTTTCACCGGAGGCCACATCAGCCTTGCAGTTGCCTTCAAAGGGCTGAAATAATTTTAGGACTGTATAAACGTAACTACTCCTGAACTGTTAAGGAGTTGAAATTACATTCGGCCCTTTGAAGGGTACCCCAAGGCTGATGTGGCCCCCAGTGAAAATGGGTATGACCCCCCTGATACAGAACACACAGACATGGCTGCCCAAAGAAAGGAGGGAGGTTGGGAGATAAGGAGAGAAAGGTGAAGGGATTGAGAAATACAGATGGGGCACGGGCATGTACAATACAGCACAGGAAATAGAGTCAATCATATTATAATAACTATGTGTGCTGACAGGGGGGTACTGTGAATATCCAGAACTCTTTGCAAAGTGTCTGTCTAATCACTGTGCCCTACACCTGAAATAGATACAGAGCAACATTAGGTGTAAAGGTAAGTGGAGAAAAAAAATAATTAATTAAATTCTAAAAATGATTTCTCCTTCCTGCCTTTCCTATCAGTGTAAGTAAACTTGGTACAGAGCATATTAAGTAGAGCTGAACTTCTCTAACCGGTCTCTGGAGTCAATCTTGAAATATATGCAAGTTACATCACTGCCTAGCTATGTAACCTTTGGGGACTTGCTTAACCTCTCTGTGTAGTACTTTCCTCATTTAAAAAAAAATGCCCATAATGATACCTGTATCCTCTGGTGATTGGGTCCATCTAATGTATGAATCCAGTATGTGCTATACTGACGGCTCCCACTAGCTCATGACAGGAAACATGATGCGTTTCATCCCAATGTTCACGGTGGAAGCGCATGCATCACTGAGTTCAGCCAAAGTTACAATCAGAGCATCGCCTCACAGGGAACTAGGAGTTTACAATTTAGCACACCACTGATTAATACACTGAAAATCACGCAGAAGAGAGTGGTTACAACAACAAAACAATCATGTACAACATTAAGGTCTCACAATGTTCTCACAATATTGGAATTGGAAAAGTCTACAGAGCAAAAATTGGTGTGTGTTCTGAACATCAGTAACTTATCTGGGTGCCAAAAGTATGGAGACTGCATACTGATAAAGGTTATAATGTAAAAGGCAGAGGGAAAATGAATGAATGTACTGTACACTGTAGTAGATGAGAGACATGCTCTGAAAACAAAAAAGTGGGAAATGAACATGAGTAAGGGAGCGGTATCTTTAAGTACAATGCCAGCAAGGCAAAACTGTCAGTGAAAACACGACCTCTATGAAAAGATGTGAACTTGGTAAGGAGACAAACCCTGAGGAAATCTGGGAATAAGTATTCCAGGCAGAGAGAACAGCCAGTGCAAAGGCTCTGAGGTAGAAGCAAGCTTGGAATATTTAAAAACTAAAAGAACAAAGAGGCTGGTATGGTCAGAGCAGGAAGAAAGTCCTAGGAAATGAGTTCAGAGACCTAAAAATTGAGTTTTTTCTCCATTTCTGTGCTTCGTTATTTAAAGTGGTAGCACATGGAAAATTTTCAACACGGGACAGCCAATTACAGACATGTATTTAACAAGATTATTTGAGCTACAAGGTAGGAAATAATCTATGAAGGATGACAACAGAAGAAGTGGGGAGAGCATTCAGGGGGATTATTGCAGCGATCTGGGTGTGACAGGAAAGGTCCTTGAACCACAGTTGGAAAAGTGGAGGGGAAACGCGCATTGATGTAGAAAATTCCATTGCTAAACCATCATCAAAAATTGTGGCCCACAATTTATTTAGATTTTATTCATTTTGTCTCATGAGTACTTATTAAGTCTTTGATAAACATGATAAGCAAAGTGTTCTGTTTCCTTGATTTCGCTGTGCTTGAAAGGAGATTCCTATTTGCCTATTAATAACATTTAAAAATATGCAATTACCTGTAAAAAAAAAACAATGCAGTTGGCTTATGACAGAATTTCAGCTTCCTTTGATATTTCTGCTAATGCCAAATGCTGTTTCCTTAGTAATTTTCCCATTTAAAATGTCACCATAACACTGTAAGTTACAGTCTTAAACACATTTTGATCACATTTCTGAATATTCCCAGCAGTATTTCATATTGAACTATCAGTGCAGAATTCAGTGTTTTTTCCTTAAATGTGCCCCACAGATTTGATTTGACTCCCCAACTTACCCAAAGGAATTTTCCTAGAGATCTTCACTGAGTAAATGTATTTCCAAAAATACAAGACAGAAAATCTGATAGCAATTAATTGTAATAAAAAATGAAGACTATGTGCAGACTGTGGAGATTAACAATGCTACATTCTACTATTTCCCAAGTGTACTGTAATTAGTTTTTTGGCAGTGTGTATGAAGCAGATAGTGCTAAACATGAGCTCTTTGAGGGCTGGGGGTGCTCACTCATTATTTTATCTTCTTTTCCTAGCACACTGCAACTGAAACCTATTATTTATTGGCGGGTCTGGGTTTTTGGGGTTGTTTTTTTTTTTTGCCCCCAACAACACCAAGCAATTGTATGACAACCAGCTGGCCATCCTGCTGAAAATTTGCAGAGAGACAAAACAAATGAGGTGTTTGGCCGTGCTGATAGTGGGGAAAAGAGTGGTCCAGAGATGAGCAATAGCAAGAGCAGAGGTCTCGAGTTAGGAAAATGTGTGCTGTGTTGAAGGAATACCAAATGGGCCTTTGAAGAGGAGAAAAATGAAAAGAAGCATAAAAGATGAGATCAGAGAAATGGTTGAAACCCAGATTTTAGGGCATTTTGTGCCTTTCACTTTGATTTAAATTGGAAGCTGGTTAACATTTTTAGCAGACTCATCACATGATGTGCCTAAAATTTTAAGGACAATTATGTTGTTCTTCAGAATGTAGGACAGCAAAGGAAGAGCCATGGAGAAGTGAGGGAACTACAACAGCAATCTGGGTGCAAAATTTTGGGTGAATAAAGACAGAGGTCAGGGTTGCAGTGTCAACTGTGGTGGGAAGTGGTGCATGCTGAACACCGTTCAAAGATTTCTATCAGTTCAACCAGGCATGTTTCTTCACTATCAGCACTTACTATGTCTTTCACAGGTAATAATAAAATCAATTGAGTGAACATTATGTTCTAGATACTTCTCTAAACAGTCATAGAGCAAATGGGCAAAAGTGAAGACATACAACATTTTTTTTTTATTAAGCTTGTGACAGGACTCTTGTCTATAAATCCATTCCTCTCCCATGAGAATTTTGAGGTCTGGGAAGAAAAACGGCCATGTCCAATTGCTTTTAACATCTCTAATATTACGCAGAATACAACTCGAACATAGTATTTACACAGTAAATGTTTGCTGTCTTTCTTAATGACAATGGAATAAACTCCCCACAACTTGCATACAAAAAATGCTCATTGCAGAAAATCATTGGACCCAAGAAAATTGGGGATTATTATCAAAAAGTTCAATGAACAACTCAGAAAACTATTTCACCACATTCCCTTCCTAATAGGCACCACGGCACCATGGAACTTGACTTCACAGAACCTAACACAATGACAATTTCACAATATAGGAGTGACCCCACTATGTGATCAATACCTGGATCCTCCATAAGATTGTACACTGCTTGAGAACAGAAACCCCAACTGTTTTTGTCTGCATTCATTCCCAAACCCAGCACAGCTACCAATGGGCTATAAAACAACATTTGATATTTATTAACAATAACGACTTTCTTCTGTGTGCTAGAATCTCTTCCAAGCAATTTAAACATATTAACTCATTTAATCTTCACCACAACCCTATTAAGCAGATATTCCTTTATTTTCCTTTTACTGCTTTGAATGAATAATTAATGAACTATTAATTAGATATTTTTATTTCACTTCCTTAAATGAACTAATGAATACAATAATGATGATCACCACTGAAGACGTTATGCCACAGCATAACCACACACACAACCTGCAAGGGAGATCCATATATTAATAACCATTTCTGCTGGGCATGGCAAAGACTCCAATTTAGGTTGTCTCTCTTAAGAACTTCCTACCGTATTTTTCAGACTATAAGACGCACTTCTCCCTTTACATCCCCACCCCTGAACCCAAAATTTGGGAGGAATAATGGTTGTTATTGCTGCTGTTGAGTTCTGTTTACATTTACCTTGGTGAAATATTATGTTATTTATTTTATTAAATATTTTAGCACATTTTTTGCTTGAAAATTTTTTTTCCTATCTTCCTCCTCTAAAACCTAGGTGCACGTTATGATCCAAAAAATACGGTAATTGTTTCCTTTTCAAATGATACTATGTTTCATTTATGAGATCCCAAAAGAAATTATCTGATTGGCTTAATCAATCAATTACCATGTCTGATTAAATTCATAGCATTCATTCGTAACAAGTCACTGATGTAGCCAAAGAATGTTTCAATCAAAAGAAATATACGCTTTTGATTAAATGTACAGGTCAAGGTCTCTTAACGGCATCATAATTATCTATGATTTTTTTCCATCACCAACAGAATGCTTTACCCTTAGGTATTTATCTTTGCACAAATTAATTCCCACAATTAATCTCATGTACTTAATTAAATGTCTATAAAATTTTGATAATGAGCACAGATTCATAAGGTTCATTCTAAACAAGGAGAAGTTCATGCAATTAAAATACATAGCTGCTGCAGTGAGTCATTCTCATTCCCATACTGGTGAACAACATTACAATTAGAATACACTGTTGCACTTTTTCGTCAGACCGAAGCTTCAACGCAAAACTATGTTCATACATTCTAATTATAAAACTATGGAGGAAAAGAGAAGAAAAAATCACGATGTTTATCCCTTTAGTTTTTATAGAAAGACAGACACTGCTTCATTCCTGCAAAACACAGAAACACAGGGTAATGTGGACAAACAAAAACTCAGCTAAAAACTGAAAATTTGCAGGCATTTTCAAGTCTCTTAGAAGTTGACTGTTAAGACGCTGTTTACATTGCTGGGATTGCATGTTCACAGCCTGTTTCCATCCTTGTGGGATAATTAAGAAAATATTATTGCAGCTGCCTAAGGTCCTGCAGCAGCGAGGACTTCTCACCATTTCCTACCAGTTCTTTCGTTATCACAGTTGTATCCCACTCATGTTAATGGATAGCGGTTATAAGAAGACAGATTTTATGTTTAGCTCAAATGAAGAATGTGCCGTGTTCCATACTTGCCACTACATTTTAGGTCCTCCGAGCAGATCTCTCCAACACTAAAACCTGCTGCTTTCCGAATTAGCAGCCTTTAAAACAACATGTTTGATCTGAATTTGCGAACGGCCATCTGTCTGAATGGTTGTATGCCATGATTTTGTACTGGATGCGTAGTTAATCAAGATCTTCTATCATGTTACCTATTATTTAAAATAGGAACTGTTATTTAGAAGTCCCAGGAGAAACACAGATTTATAAATTATGGCTATGAAACAGCATTTTTTGTGGTTGTTTCTTTCTAAGGGCTAGATGACCTTTCAAAGCAGTAACTGATATTTATGTTATATATGGCTGAAGACTTTGTTGATCATTTTTTCCTCTAGCGACAGAACATAGAGACTGAATGTCAGAGACACTCTGACAATAATCTTAAAAACACATCCACTAACCCACACTGTGCCGCAATATTGGCCAAATCTCCTATGGGGAATCATGAAAGTAAGTTTAAGGTTATGAAATATGGACATTCATAAAATATTTTAATGACACTTGTCAGCCTACTGAAAATCAGGACTATTCATAAAAATTGACTTATGTACATTTGCTCATTATGAAACACCTTCACACATTCAACACACACAGAAAAAAAAAAAAGCCCTTAAAGCTGCACTTAAGGTGAAGAAAATAAGAGAAATATTTTTCTATAAATTTACCGTATTCCTTCATTTAGGAGCCATTTAACCATATGAAACAATTACTTTTCTAGCACTCATGAAGAGCTTTTTCAATCATGAAAAATTATCTTTCTAATCTCCAAAGTAAACATAGGATTTAACTATTATGAAATGAAGTGACTGAATTTAATTGATTATTTCTTTGCTGTCACATCCCAAATTATTGCTTCACCCTTTGAAGTCAATTATTAAACCTCCTGATGAAAGAAACAGAAGAGCCTCTGAGACTGAATGGAATTAATGGATTCTTATGATAAAATCAACTTAATACCTTGGCACTAGATAACTCCATTTTTCTACTTACATGTGCTCTGTCCCTGATGAGTATTCATAATACAATCACTTTCGTGCATTTTATTTTAAATTATATTTTATTATTTATTTTATTACAGTTGTCCCCACGTTTTCTCCCTTTGCCCACCTCTACCCCACCCCCTGGCAGTTACCACCAGGCCCCTGCATGAGTCACGCACATATGTTCACTCGCCGCTCCCTTCAATTTCAACTTTATGGCTTTGTTTTCTACCACTACCATGTGACCAAAGATCCAAAACCTAGTCATTTCAAACACACCATGCATTGTTTTGAAAATACAAAGATCCCAATTTTATTTACACAGAAAAAGGATTTTAAGTTGGTACCTAATTAATAGAAAATTGACAATCTAATATAATATAAGCATCAAAAGAAAAATAAAAGAAGTCTTTATTCGATCAAGTTGAAGTGCAAAGAACTGTGTGCATGACACGAGGGATGAAATCAATACGCATGGCCATTGTCACCCAGGTCAATCATCAACAGTGGCCCAGGTGATATTTTGATTTTCTATACTCTATTTGAACTTGGGAGACATATCCTCTTCAAAACTGTTTCAAACCCGTAGTTTGATGATGCTTCAAAATAACACATTTCAACTTTAGATAACAGAAACACTTTTACAGCTCAAACTGTCATAATCTATGCTTATGCATATTTTGAGGTTTAAACAATTCATGATCCAGCTCTGACTGGTGGGGCTCAATGGGTTGGGCTTCATCATGCAAAACGAATGGTCGCTGGTTCGAGTCCTGGTCAGTGCTCAAACCTGGGTTTCAGGCCAGATTCTGGTTGGGGAGTGCAGCAGGCAACTAATTGATGTTTCTGTTGGGCATCAGTGTTTCTCTCCCTCTGTTTCTCCTTCCCTTTCCCTCAATCTAAAAATAACACCTTTTTTAAAAAAATCATGATCCATGATGCACTTCTAACATTACATCTCATTAACACAAATAAAAATGGATTTACCAACCACATATGTAAACAGAATTGTAGAAAAGAGCAAGCAGACCGTCAAATGAAGATCTTCAAATGTACATTTGAGGTATTAGACTATAAATTATTTACTAATTTATATTAATTGCCCCTACAGAAAAATTTCAATGTGTCCTCTTATTTTCTCTGACCTGTAGATTGGTTCATGCTCTGTATACCTTATTCTCATTCCCTGACATATTTTCTGCAGCACCTAACAGTACACCTCAGACCACTTTAAGTCAGGGAACATTTTATTTTTTTAAAGAATTTATTTATTTATTTTGAGAGACTGGGAAGGGAGGGAGAAAGAGAGGGAGAAAAACATCAATGTTTGGTTGCCTCTTGTGTGCCCCCTACTGGGCAACTGGCAAACAACCCAGGCATGTGCCCCAACTGGGAATTGAACTGGCAAACCTTTGATTCATAGGCCAGTACTCAATCCACTGAGCCACATCAGCCACAGCTACATTTTAAAATAAATACAGGACTTCCAGCCAAGATGAAGGCATAGGCAGACACACTGTGCCTCTTCTCACAACCAAAATTAAGGACAACAAAGATTTAGGAACAAGAAAACAACCAGAACTCAGAAAATCAAACTGTTTGGAAGTCCAACAACAATTCATCCAGACCAGTAAGAGGGGCGGAGTCGCGGCAGGAAAAAGCAGAGGTGCAGACCGGGCATGCAGGCAGCAGTGGCAGGCAGCACCCAGGTGCACAGACGACGACTAGCAGACCCCGGGCACGGGGTGGCAACTGTGCGGAACCAGTGAGGCCGCACAAGGCAGCTGGCTGACCGGGTGGTCCCCCATTGGCGCGCAGATAATCCAGGCAAAAGGGGAAGCGGTGAAAGGGACTGGAATCTGAGAGTGAGCAAAGCAAGCACCATTGTCTCCCCTCAGACCCCGCCCCCACATACAGCGTCACTACCCAACGACTAGGCTGTCCCGCCCTGGGGAACACCTGAGGCTCCACCCCTCACTACATAACAGCTCCTACTAGACCAAAACAAAAAACAAACAAAAAAACCCAGAAATGAAAATGGCTCAAACCGGAGAACAAATCAAAGCCCCAGAGCCAATTTATCTAAGCGATGAAGAGATTGCAAACCTATCAGATGCACAAGTCAAAACCCTGGTGATCAGGATGCTTACAGAAGTGGTTGATTTTGCTCACAAATTAGATGAAAAAATGAAGGTTACAATAAGTGAAATGAAGAAAGATGCATGGGGAACCAACAGAGATGGGAAGAAAACTGGGACTCAAATCAATGGAGTGGACCAGAAGGAAGAAACAAACAACCAAACAAAAAACAAGGAAGAAACAAGAATTCAAAAAAATGAGGAGAGACTTAGGAACCTCCAGGACATCTTTAAACGTCCCAACATCCAAATTATAGGGGTACCAGAAGGGGAAGAAGAAGAGCAACCAGTGGAAAACTTATTTGAACAAATAATAAAGGAGATCTTCCCCAATCTGGCAAAGGAAATAGTCTTCTGGAAGTCCAGGAAGCTCAGAGAGTCCCAAAGAAGTTGGACCCGAGGAGGAACACACCAAGGCACATTATAATTACATTACCCAAGATTCAAATGAAGGAGAGAATTCTAGAAGCAGCAAGGGATAAGGGGACAGTCACCTACAAAGGAGTTCCCATCAGACTGTCAGTGGATTTCTCAAAAGAGACCTTCCAGGCAAGAAGAGGCTGGAAAGACGTATTTCAAGTCATGAAAATCAAAGACCTACATCCAAGATTGCTCTATCCTGCAAAGCTGTCATTTAGAATGGAAGGGAAGATAAAGTGCTTCTCAGATAAGGTCAAGTTAAAGGAGTTCATCATCACCAAGCCCTTATTATATGAAATGTTAAAGGGACTTATCTAAGAAAAAAGAAGATAAAAAATATGAACAGTAAAAAGACAGTAAACTCACAGGTATTAACAACCAAATCTAAAACAAAAGCCAACTAAGCAAACCACTACAACAGGAGCAGAAACACAGAAATGAAGATCACATGGAAGGTTAGCAACAGGGGAGTGGGAGGAGGAGAGAAGGGGACAAGGTACATAGAACAAGTAGCATAGACGGTGGGTAGAAAATAGACAGGGGGAGGGCAAGAATAGTGTGGGAAATGTAGAAGCTAAAGAACTTATGACACATGGGCATGAACTAAAGGGGGGAATGTGGATGGGACGGGGTGTGCAGGGTGGAGGGTAATGAAGGGGGAAAATGGGACAACTGTAATAGCATAATCAATAAAATATAATTTAAAAAAATAAAATAAAATAAATAAATACAAATCGCACTCATCAAAATAAGAATAATATGGCAACTGAATGGCATATTAACAACAACATGGTAACCACCTTTTCGGCACTGAAACAAATGCTTGCTGACTAATTTAGTAAAACAAGGTAATTATAAGGAAAAAGACTATTAAACCAGTTACTTAGCATGTATAAAAATTCATCCTCTTTGAATAAAACTCTTATTTTTCATTTCATTCTTATAAATGAATCCAATTTACAGACTATGTATATTTAATAGAAAATGTTACAGCAGCTCAAGGGAATGTGGTCAGAAAGTCAGCACTCTTCAGGGAATTTTCCCCATGCTCACTTCTAGAACCAGAATCACAAAAATTAGAAAGGCCCTGCCCTTGTCAGGGGTAGAGGGAGTAAGAAAACTATAAAAGGGCGATAAATGGTAACAAAAGCAGATTTGACTATGGATGGTGAACACACAACACAACATACAGATGATGTATTATAGAAGTGTACACCTGAAACTGATATTTTTATTTACCATGGTCAACCCAGTAAAATCAGGAATCTTTTTTAAAAATGTTTATCTGAAATATGAAATAATCAGAAACTTGCATAAAGATTTATATATAGGGATAGTAATAATGCCTTTATGTATGAGAAAAAAACTAACAACATGGAATTCCTTATGATTAATATCATATCCACAATGGAGTACTACATAGTGATTAAAAATCATATTTTTCAGGACTATTTAAGGACATACAAAAATGCACATAATATCTGATGAAATAAAAAGGGAAGATACAAAGTGCTATGGCTCCAGTTTGTCAAAAGAATATACCTGCAAAAGAAAAATTCTTCAATAAAATGTTCATAGTAATTTTACACATAAAAATATAACTGATTGTACATATACACAAACAATAATATCCTAAATGTTTATTGCATAGAAATAACCCATTTTTACCTAGAATTGAAAAATGTAGGTAATGTGTCTGCTAAATTCACTGAGTAATATCACTGGCTTTGAAATTCACTGTTAGTGTTTCTGTGCCAAAAAACACCTACACGGAAAAAGAAAATTGAAAAACTAAGTAGGGAACCAAAGAAGAAAAAGGGATCTCAGGGGATTCTAATGAGGGGAAACACTGAGAGGTGAGCTACCAAGAAGCACAATAGTCCCTCCTTAGCCATGCAGGATAATTTCGAAGACCCACAATGGATGTCTGAGCACATACTGACTGAACCCTAAATATACTATGGTTTTTCTTCTATGATCTTGCCTACCCTAAAGTTTGCTGTATAAATTAAGCACAGTAAAAATTACCAACCACTAATACTAAGAAAAAATAATTATAACAATATATTTTTATGCATACGAGAATGTGGCTGCTCCATCTCTCTCTGATAGCAGGAAGTTTACTAAGTGGCTTCAGGGCACAGAACCTGGAGATGTTGAAGAAAGGTATAATTCAAATTTCCAGTACAGCACAGCTAGATAGCTTGAGATTTCAACACACTACTCAAAACAGCACACCAGTAAAAACTTATGAATTGTTCAATGAGGAGACAAGGAAACAGGATGGAAATGAAAGAGGAGGAGAAACCTGTAGAAAAAGAACTAAATGAAAAACAACTCTGGACTGGGTACAGAGTTCAAAATTCTGGCTATAAGGATGCTCACGGAACTTAGTGAGAACTTTAATGGAAAAAAAGGACAGGGAAACTACAGAAAAGAACCAGTCAGAAATAATACACTAGCTGTCATGAAAAGTAAATTATACACAATCAACAGAAGAGTAGGTGAAACACAGAATCAACCAATTGATTTGGCATACAAGGAAGCAGACATGACCCAATCAAAACAACAAAAAGAAAAAGGAATTCCTCCCCCCAAAATGAGGATAATCATTTTATCCTCATTGTAGCAGAGAGATGTATCAGATGTATCAGAGAGCTACATCTCTAAGATATATCAGAGAGACAGTGAAATACACAGCGTTTAGGTTTAGGACGTAGAGTGTTCAAAATTACTATAGAACATGAGGATGTTCGTTGGACATCTTTGTCTTAAATGCATCACCTCAACACCTGCAGATATGTACAGAAGTGGATATCTGAGTAAGTGCTGGTGAAGCTGAGTTAGGAGTTAAGCAGGACTATGTGAAAGACGAAAGGATTAGCAAAGGAACATATAAGCAAAAGCCATGGACAAAGACAGATTAACAGTGTGGCAGTGGCCCGAGAGAATAGGGTGTTAGGGCCTGAGTGGAAATCATCAGTAAAGGGGGGAAAAGGAGACAACTATTTTGTGTTTTTTTTTTTTAAGCTGAGTTCAACACACCTTTTGGTTCCACTGTATATTGATTGGGTTGGCCAAAAAGTTCCTTTTTTTTCCTCTGAAAAGTTGGGTCTAGTGGCACTTAGTTGAATTTAACTTCATATGAAACATTTTTCTAAGATTGCATTGTGACAGCTGTCACATACACATGCATTTTAAAAACTTACAATATTGAGGATGGGAAAATAAGCAACATTTTTGTCATTTTATGCTTGATTATTCCACAAAAGGAAAAAAATGCAACTAAAATGAAAACAGATTTGTGCAGTGCATAGAGAAGGCGATGTGACTGATTGAATGTGTCACAGGTGGTTTGGGAAGTTTCGAGCTGGAGATTTCCCGTTAGAAGATGCTCCATTGTCGGGTAGACCAGTTGAACTTGATAGTGACCAATTTGGTATTTTGAAAACAATCAATGTTATACCATGCAGAGATGGATCACGTACTGAAAATATCCAAGTGAAAGCAGTTATTGGTGAAAATGAAAAATGTGTTCTATTTTACGGAAAAAATCATACAGACTTTTTGGCCAACTAAATAGTACCACTGGTCTAAGTAGCAGGGTGAGAAAGTGTGTAAGACCTTGTACCTCATGCTCTCCCACTTTTATAGTCTAATAAGGGAGATGCTTGCAAACTGATTATCCCAATCCTGATTTCATTTACATAATTTCTTAATTTTTTATGTGCTCTCCAAAAGGTAAAATAGTAATGAGAGACATCCATCAGATTTGCAATTACATAGTCAGTGGTCACTTCATACTGGATGACAAAGGCAAAAACAGGGAGAAAAATGGAGATTGAAGAAGTTGACTACTGATAAAAATATTTTAATGTAAAACCAGTAAAGTGAAGAGGTTATGATACTGTAGGGTGTGTATTAATTATTCGTAAATACTGCTAAGCATTTTAGATGAAAAGAAAAACTATGAAGCAACCCCCAACTGCCACCAGAGTACATATAGTTTAGTTCCCAGAACACATTAAAATTCCTCAACAAAGAAAATCAATTAGTGACAAATTTATTGACATTTTAGAAGCTAAATTTAGGGTGAAATGTTAAGCTAGTAAGAGAATGTGTAATATTTTCAAGGGAAAATGTGAGCTGACAAAATGTTTGAAACTTAACTGTGAATAAAAATGCAGAGTAATCCTAAATTAAAGCACTTTTTGACTTTATCCAGGTCAAATCATTTTTCAGAAAAGGTGTTAAGCACTTTTCCTTAGATGAAGAAAAACAATACCACGGCACTGCTAGGAGGTGAAGTGCTGGATGCTAGCAAGCAGGATAGAAGCAAAGTTATCCTTTGGGATCCATTGTGCGTTTGGATATTTAGAGTACGTTATACAAAATGATTATAAAATAAAAAACCAACTATAGATAACAAATATACGTGTACTTTCCATTACTTTTTTATTCCTCTCTCCTTCTGCAGAAAGACAATCATGTCATAAACTTTGTGTTGCCTTCTAGATATAATGAGGGTACAGGGTCCAGAAAAAGTAACACCACCCAGTGCGGTTGGTAGGAAATGGCAATGTCTTACAGGAGATGGACAGCAATTTTACTGCCTATGTTTTCGTCTTGTGAGTGATGTAAGAAAGTGGACTAGTTTCATTTTTCCACAAATATCTGCCCAATTTTTCCAACACCATTTATTGATTCAACTATCTTTAGCCCATTGTGAGTGCTTGCAAACTCTGTCAAATCTTAATTAAATACAAAAGTGTGGGGTTATCTCACTAATTTGAAAAAACATAAGAAGCCCTCTGTTCATTGCAACGTTATTTACAATCACTAATATATAGAAGCAGCCCAACTGTCCATCAGTGAATGAGTGGATAAAACAACTATGGGACATTTACGCAATGGACTACTACTTGACTGTAAAAAAGAAGAAAATTTTACCCTTTGCAGCAATATGCATGGACCTGGAGAATATTATGCTAAGTGAGAGAAGCCAGTCAGTGAAAAACAAATACCATATGATCTCAATCATATGTGGAGTCTAGTGAACAAACTGAACTAACAGGAAAAATGGGGACAGATCATAAATGGAGAACAGGCGACAGTTGAAGGGGGTGGAGGGATGGGGCAAAAAGGAAAAGGGAGTCATGGACAAGTGTGGTGATTGCTAGGAGGAAAGGGGTGTAAGGGGACTAATTGATAATGAAAAAATACAATACAGATTAAATTTAAAATAAAAAAAAGGATACATGTTGCAAACCCTGCTTCATGTAGCTCAGTTGGTTGGAGTGTTGCTCTGAAAAGCAAAAGGTCTCATCTGATCTTTCTTTCTTGCTCACATTGATATTCCCTGCCTCTCTTTCCCAAATAGCCATTAATATTACACTACACATCATTAAATTACTATACTCTCATCATTTATTTTTATTACTTTTACTACTTCTACAAAATGCAAGACACTTACACAAGTATGTATAATTCTATTTACCTGTTTACATGTTTTGTATTCTTTACTGTATATTTACATATAGTTTATTTAAAATCTTACAAGGCATAGTTATTATTTTTACATTATTGTTATAACCAGCCTCATATTAACAAATACTGATGCTCTTTACTTTCTTCTTCTAATTCTTGTTATCAATGTGGTAACACTAATTACAATTTGAAGAATTCACTTAAATATTTTTATATCAGCAGGTCTGATAAATTCTTTCAACTTTTTTTGCTTGAAGATGATGTATTTAAACTTCAATTTTGACTTTCATTATGGATTGCTACGGTCTGAATGTTTGCATCCTGACAAAATGTGTAGGTTGAAATGTGAATCTCTAAGATGATGGTAATAGGAGGGTTAGGGTTAGGCCTTTGGGATTGGAATAGGTAAGGAGAGTAGAGCTCTAAAGACAGCGATAAGCACCCTTATAAAAAAGCCCCAGAGAACTTGCTTTCTCCTCAACCATGGGAGGACACAGAAATTAGATACCATCTATTAACAAAGAAATGGATTCTTAGCAAACACTGAAATTTCTGGCACTTTCATAATGGACTTCCCAGGCACCAGAACTGAGAAATAAATGTCTGATGTTCCTAAGGTACCATCCTGTGCAATTTCCTTGTAGGCGACCAGATGGACTAAGACAAGAATAATATGACAGGTGTAGACTTTTCTGTTAGGATTTTGTGTTCTGGCTTCCTTTGCCTTTGGAAAAAAATCCATCTACTAGTACTACTACTGATGTGATTTTCAAGTAACCTTACACATCTTTTTTCCCTAAGTGTTGAGATATCCTTTTTTGGCTTTGCCTTTCCGAAATGTGACGGTGAAATACATATGTGTGATTTTATTTGTATTTATTCTGCTTGGGATTCACTAGGGTTCTTGAATTTGAGTTTGAGGACTTGTTTCCAATTTTAGACGTCAAATCTTCAACTACCTCATCTCCTCCATTTTCTATCCTCTTTCAGGAGAGTATAAATTTAAGTGAAATCACATTTGCATGTTACCCTTCTATTTCACCGTACCCAAATTTTTCCTATGTTTTTTTAAAAATGAAAAAATTCTTTTTGCCCTGTTTGAAAATGACATATTTTCCATTATTCATTTGTCTCGTACTGCATCTGGACTTCCGTAAAATATATACTATATGGCCTTCATTTGAGATATTGTATCTAGAATATAAATTTGGTCCCTCATCATAGATTTTAATTATCTTTACATTTTCCCCATAATTTCCATTATTTTCCTAAAAATTTTCCCCATTTTCTTGAAAGTAAAACCCGTGCTTATTTTAAAGTCTATATGGTAAGACCCCTGCTTGAATGCAATGCTCGTCTCCTTCTATTTATATGGTTCTGCTCCCTGGTTGCAGGGACATCAATTTTTTTCACATTACCTTCCCAGTAGGAGCGGAGATTGGCACAGGTGTTTTACAAAGTAATGTGACAATACGAATCAGGAATATTAAATTTTAATATGCTTTAATCTACTGAATGCATAAGGAATATAATTAATGGAAATTAGTATATGTACGAAAAATATTTTACTACATGTACTTTCACTCTTGAACTGTTAATATAATTAAAAAATAGAAAGCAATCTAAATGTCCAATAAATAAATGACATATGCTGTAATGTATCATTGTGATTATTTTTTGTGTAGTCCCTATTGAAGTAACATTTTCAATGATTACTACCAGACAAAAGAAACCTTGTGATAACACTGTATCATATCAGCTGGCACACTCAGTCTGCTTAGTGGAAAAAGAAATTCATTATCAACCACTTTCACCTGTTCTATGGAAATGCGAAGCTGTCTTCAACATTACAGGAAATTACTAGAAAGCATTGTTTTTCTGACAATTAGGATTCTAATGTTTTTATCCTGCTGACATTTCAATCTCCTTTGTGTGTCACATCCTGGGGCTATTTCTTTCAATATCCTACAAACGCTTACATACATACCTACAACTAGAATAAACCATATTTATTTAAAATTTATTACTGGCCCTGGCTGGTGTGGCTCAGTGGATTGAGTGCCAGCCTACGAACCAAAGGGTCACAGGTTCGATTCCCAGTCAGGGCACATGCCTGTGTTTCCAGGTCAGGTCCCCAGCAGGGGGTGTGTGAGAGGCAACCACACATTGATATTTCCCTTTCTTCCTTCCTCCCTTGTCATCTCACTAAAAATACATAAAATTGTTAAAACAATAAAAACAAAATGAAATGTATCACTGGATATGTTTGCATTCTTTAAATATTAAATATTATCATTTTCTTCATTTTATTCAAAATGTTATGCCACCATTATATTTTCATCCACAAAAAAAAATTCAATGAGTAAGAACAAAGAACTCTTGATGGAAATTATAAGAAAAATAACAAAATTGAAAATATTCATCAGTTGATATTTTTATTAATAAACCTGAGAGTCTAATTCATGACCAATGGATACAACCAGCTAGGCAACTCTGTCAGAAATAATTATCATACCAGAAAAACTTAAACATTTCTTACAGGTAAACCACAGATGGGTTCTCCAAGCATACATACACACAGAAAGTAAGGATAACTACATACCCATATTCAAGTTCTCTCACACTCATACCTTTTATGAATTCATAACAGAACATGTAATATGTATATAGCGTATATACTAGCCATGATCAACTGCGAATCCATACAAACATCAACACACACAGGAACTCTTCCCAATACTTTTGAATTCACAGTTGTTATTCCCTGAGGTGAATGAACTTCCTCAGCACTCATAACAGCATAATCAGCAAATAAAATTGACTTTATTATATAATTCTATTTTTAATTCTCAATCAAAGTAGGAGTCTACTAACTTTTCCACATAGATGCAAGGAGCAGTATCAGAATTAAGCAGGGGTTTGAAAAAGAAAACAGAAAACTACAGACTCTTTCAGATAATTAAGAATTAGAATGCCCTCTAAGGATGATAGCAACAAAATAATTTTTTTTACATAAAAACACTTGAAAACAGTAAATAAGTACTCTCCATTGCTACTTCATTTTAAGTCAGAATTTTACAAGTCAAAATTAAAAAATAAAGAAATGATGTGTTATTTCGCAGGGAACTATTTCTACAGAACTGAGGGAAAGTATTTTCTACATACCTAGTAGAAAATATTTCTGCTTTGCTAAGTAGAGGTCATATGCCTCAGCTTTTCTTTTCATGGAGAGAAATGGGTAATGGGCAAAGCTGGCTCCAAAGGACTTTCGGATTGGTTAAACTCCCTCAGTTCTTAAAGACACTTGGATTTGATTAACATCAGATATTTAGAAATGTGAATGATGACATAACTTTCTATGAGCTTGATGGGATAGGTGTTTACAAACACGAAAGAGCTCAGTAAATTTTATGTATGAAACACGTATTTCCCATTACTGACTGATTATCAGACAATTCGAAATGTGCTTTATGTGCCTTGTCTCTTTCAATTTTACAATACGAGTATAATTAAGATAACTTATTCCAATTTCATGTTAAAGAAAGAGAAGCTTATCTAGATTCATTGAAATTCCCAACACGACAAAGCTAAGAGTGAGAAATTCCCAACTGGAACCTAGATATATCTGATCCAAAAACTTGTTCCTGCAAAGGTCCCTCGATGCACAAGTACACAGTATTGGAAAGAATACTTCCTGTGACTTCGTGCAGCAGCCTGTTCCAACACTGTGCACTATTAGAAACTTCCTCCTTAATACCGAGTAAAACTGTTACTTCCTGTAACTTTCACCTCTTGCTGCTAGTTATGCCCTCTGGGCCTAGAGGAGGAAGTCTACTCCCTCTTCCACATGACAGCTCTTCAAATATTTCAAGACAACTAGCATGTCTCCCCGTAGTGTTCCAGTCCCCAGGCTAAACACCCACAGAACATTATGCTGTGGCACTAATATCTGCACGTTGCATTTTCTGCCCACCCACAACTTCTCCTTTGTTCCTTCTCCCTTAAACAGTGGGAGCAATAAGAAATTATGTCATCCACGAACAAAATTATATAATGTAATTCACCTCCTACTTCACTCCCCTACACAACCTCTTTGCAGACCTTCATGGTAGTTAAGTACTACAGGATTGAGAGGAAAGAAATCATTCAGAAACAATTCTTAAACCAGTTAAGTTCTTTTTTGACCCTAACAGTCATATAAATAGAAAACTCAAGTGCATTCTAGGACTCATCAGGATTTCCCATTATAACCACCCACAGTAGTAAAGACACTTATATGGAAAACACTTGAATTTTTAAAGTTGTAATGAACTTGCATTTGATTGTAAGTTCAAAATGTAAAGGAGCAGCTATAGTCACAACAATAAGAAATGTTGCTACAAGCATGTTGAAGAAAAAGATCTGTTTGAATTCCAGATCTACCATCTATTAGCTGCGTTCTTACATGACTGACAAATACAGAGTCACAATGTTCTTCATTGAAGAAAATTCTTAATTTGCATGGTGATTTTAAAGACGAGAACAAACCTAAGTAGGCATTTATTGAAGAATTTAATCCACATGCGAACCTCTGTTCTCAACCAAAAACCCATAAATATAACAACAAACAATTTGAAGTCATAAATCTGCAAGGACAAAGAAAAAGGGAATAAACAACAGATTACAAGAAATGGAACACAATTTTCCTCCTAGAAAGCAGATGGACAAGTGGAAATTGACTTAGCAGTCCAGAGCAATTTAAGTATCTACAGGGGAAAAAGCCAACAAGCAAACCAATTTGTGTCCAAGCACCCCATAAAGATTGAGGAATCGCATACATCACTTAATTCTGAAGGCAGAGAAGGGTATGGCAATAAAAAGAGAATTTGATAGCAGCCACTTTTTTCTCACTTGGCATGGAACTCTCCTCATTTAATTATACCTGCATCACTTACATGTTTTAATTTGCACAACAGAGTAGAACATCATTGACACAAGCCCTCTCTCACTTTACAAAATTGATGATGATTTTTTCCCCAGGTTTCAAGAGCCTGTCCTCATTCCATCGGAGCAAAAAGAAACACCATTAGTGCTCATATTACTATCAACATTCTGTTGAACAAAAAATATATGCATTTTCACCTGGCTGGTATAGCTCGGTGGATTGAGAACGGGCTGCGAACCAAAGGGTCATGCGCAGTTCGATTCCCAGTTGGGGCACATGCCTGGGTTGTGGGCCAGGTCCCCAGTAGGAGGCACTTGAGAGGCAACCACACATTGATATTTCTCTCCCTCTCTTTCTCCCTGCCTTCCCCTCTAAAACTAAATAAAATCTTTTTAAATATATATATATATATATATATATATATATATGCATTCTCAGAGAAGACAGATGCTTTCTGTACAGTGATCCTCATTTCTTCCAGAAACCTCACCAGAATTTAGTTAATGTACTCGTGATGGATAATTTCAAATGTTGACTTGACTGACCCATGGAATACCCAGACATATGGCCAAATATTCCGGGTGTGCCCATAAGGGTGTTTGTGGCTGGTTTTAACATTTCAATTGGTGCACAGACTAAAGCACACTGGCTTCCCTATGTGGGTGGAACATATACAATTAATTGAAGATCTAGAAGAAAACAGCTGGTGAAGAAGGAGCCCTTATGCATGAATGCTTGAAGGAGACATTGGTATTTTCTGACCTTCACACTCAGACTAAAACATGCGTTTATCTCAGTCTTCCACCTATTGCCAGCTCCAAAATCTGCATGATAATGTGCTGCAGATCCACTCCACAGGCAGTAAGTGGGCAGAATGATGTGTTTAAGGGCAGGTCAGTCTTCCTTATGGACATCATTGAGGTTCACCCACACTATGTATAATAACCAGATTTATACAACATCTACTACTTTAAATGTTCACATCATCGAGAAGTACCTCCATAGCAACAATTAGACCTCTTTGGCCAAATATATGGGTACCAGGGTCTAACCAAGCTGACACATAAAAGTAACTTTCAGAATTGAAGCCAGATTTCAAACTTCTATGTTAATATTCCTAGCAATACTATTTGTAACAACCAAAAACTGGAAACAGCCAAATGTCCATCAAGTGATCAACAGACAAATACAATGCATTGTGTTCATGATGGAATGCTACCGAGACCTAAAAAGGAATGGTACAGGATGAGCCTTGAAGACATTAAGCTGAATGAAAACACCCAGACACAAACGTCTACATATACCATGATTTCATGTATATGAAATTTCCAGAGTAGGTAAATCCTATTGTGACAGTTGTTGAGTCAATACGTGACTCCCCCACCACCCATGACGAGGCCCTGGCCCAGGGACCCCTTGCCAGAAGGAATGTACACAGATTGGAAATAGATTATAACTCTTTACTTATCTCCTTTGGGAGTGGCTTATTCTCCTGTGATTGCTTCTTGTCCTTCAACTTCTGCATGCACACACTGACGTAAGGTAGATACCTGGGCCAGAGCTGTCCTTGTCTGGGACCCCGTATAATGAGCCTCAGGCTACAGGAGGTGTGGTCTCACTCACACCTACCCAAGGCTGTAAGTGTGCTCCCCTGTAATGTGAGTAATGAATGGCATGTCCCCATCTGCTACTCCACTGGGAGGGATTTTATTTTTTCCCAGAATATCACGAACACTTAAGCAGATCCCTGTTTTGGGGCTTTCGTGCTACAAGAGTACATATTGTATGTTTCTTTGTATGTATGTATGTATTTATATTGAATTGTACACTTTAAACTGGTTAAAATAGTTAAGTTTTATGTTGTGTGAATTTCACCTCAATAAAACCATATACATGATGGAGAATTTGTATCCAGAATATACAAGATTCTTACACCTCACCAGCAGAAAGCACTACCATTCAAATAAATAAAGGGAAACATATTTCAAAAACAATTTAACCAATGAAGATTTTCAGAAGGTAAATAAACACCTTATATGATAACATTATTAAGCCATCAGGAAATGCAATTTGAAAACATAATGTTATACATTTGTATACCCACTGAAACTACTAAAATGAAAAACTGAACACTAATGGTGGCAGGTGTTGAGCAACACCTGAAACTCTGACGCACGGCTGGTGGAAATGCAAATGGTAGAGCATTTAGAATCTTTGTGTTCTTCTAAACTGTAATATATAAACAAGAGGATAAAAAATCACCCAGGTTAAACATCTCTTGACAAGTTACTGTGAATATCCACATCCATTGAACAAGTAACTACTGAGATATTACCACGTGTTTGTCACTGCTCTAAGAATGAGGGATACGTCAGGAAAGAAAAGAAAGGTTTCTACAATCATGAACTCTACGATGATAATTGCATGTACTCTAAAGTAGCAGTTACAATCTTATTCAGCTAAAAATAAAAGTAAACATGTATTGGCTGAAATAGTCATGTGGCAGCAGCAAAAAATAGCTTGGGTGCTAATTTATATTAAGAAGCCAACACATCACTAAATGCTCTATTTCTGAGAAATCAAAATCATATTCCAGCACCAATACATTACTATGGTCTACAAAGGTCATTAATGGACTGCTTCATTCCTACCATTTGAGTCTAAATTGTGAATCCCAGTATATCTGATATATGCTGTTAAGAAATTCAAACTCTCCACAAATCAGCTAACACTCCATTTTCTTACTTGCATTTGTCACATTAAATGCATTTCTTCTCCCACTCTTTTTCACCCTTGAAATTCTCCTCCACCTTTTAATATTCAGCTGCAATATGCTAAAAATATTTAAAAATTCTCTTTCACTAAGCTTCAGGTGAAAAAATATCTTTCTCAGATTTTATTTATTTTTACAGAGAAGGGAAGGGATGGACAAAGAGCAAAACAGAAATGGCAATGTGAGAGAGAAATTATCTATTGGTTGCCTCCGGCACACCTCTAACCTGGGACCAAACCCACAACCCAGCCATGTGCTGACAGGAATTGAACCAGCCAACTTTTGGTTTGAGGGACGATACCCAACCAACTGAGCCACAATGGGCCAGGCTAAGATAACCTATTTAGTTCTTGTGTGGTGTTATTGCTATGTACTATACTTTTATGAAAGCAAATACCAGGTAACATGATAATCATTTATTCTAGTCACCTACTTTCACCTAGAGAATGAGCTCCTTAAGGGTAGGACATTTTGTTACTGATTTATAATTACACAGTGAATATGAAACTTACATATTTACCAAAGATGTTAGGTAATTGTTTATTGAATAAATTGAAAACAAAAGCGCATTTTGTTGCACTTTAAAAAATATAGTCCTTTACATTTTATAATCTACACCATGTGCACAAAAGCTGCTCTTGGCCAATCTGTGGTCCAAAGCGGATTATCGTCTACTCATCTTCAACATGTGTTTGCTATGCCCAGATGAATTCTGGCTACCTAGTCAAATTTTAGAAAATGGCTTCTTTTACTACCCACAATAGAAATATGGAATTAATGAGCATAATATTTTCTTCAGTTGGTACCCTAAGTAATCAGGTGGACAGCATACATTTTCCATGCCCTGCATATAAAATAGGTATATATAGTTACTCCTTCGGATTGGATGGTTAATTGTCACTACTATATTCTAAACTATACTAACAGCAACAATCACCATAGTAAAATAATAATTTCTACAATTGCATAAGGCTACTCTTGATTTGGAGAACTTCATCTTTATGAACCAAATGAAGATTTCTGTCTTTTCCAGAAATGAACATGGCCTCACTTCCTTACATTGGTGCCTAATCCCCTGGAAGAGTATTTCCAAAGAGCTTTTGAAACTCAGAGAACACGTATGATAATGTACAGTTGACCACATGGGCACTGATGGTAAACCTCCTGGGTTCAAGTCTCAGCCCTGTTACCTACCAGTTTTATGACTTTGGAGTATTTTAACAAATCCCTTCATTCCTCAGTGAGGGGGGTCTGCAGGTATACTGCACTCTAGGAACTTCGGTTTCATAAGCCTCTCCCTTGGCCTATTAAAACATGCAGATTCTCCTGTTGTGTTTGCAGCAGCAAACCACCATGATGTGAACTGGTTATGGTAGGGGCCATAGACAGCAGGAAACCAAGACCTGACAACTAAGTGTCCCAAGGAAATAAATTCTGCCAACAACCTGGAGGACGTAAGCACACCCTTCCTATAGGTCAACGCACAGGTGGCTGTGACACCCTCCACAGAGAAGCACACTAAGCTGCATTTCGACTCTTCACCTATGGAAACTATCTAATCCTAAAGTTGAGTTATTTTAAGTCATGAAATTTATGGTAATTAGCTAAGCCACTATAGAAAATTACCTATGTCAAAGCATTGTTATGAAGATTAAATGATGGTAATACTTACATCTGCATAAGCGTCTGTTAAATGAAAAATGCAAATCTGCAAATCATTCAGGAAACTAAAAATAAACTGTCTGTATCTGCAAACTCATACAGAGTAGGAAGCAATATTGGGAAGATATATTCAAAACTCAATCTTTGGTTCCATAATTAGACTTGGGGTTTGCAATTATACTCCTTACATCTTTCAAATTTCAAAGTCCACGGTGACCACCTCCACAGAAATGGACAAGAATGTAGTCAATATTAACTTATTATATACAATAAACTCAGTATCTTCTTCAAGTGTATTTTCTTCTTAATCCAATTCCAACTTAATGCCAGTCCACTTCTCTTAAGGTCTCTCCAAGCCCAAAAGCTCTAAGAAACTAATGAGATTAAAAATATTTAAATTAATGAAATATGTGCAACTAAGATGAATTACTTTTTCACAAATTAGGCTCAATTTTTGTAGGATGATGCAAATTGAGCTTCAGTTCTTTGAAAAATTCATTTGGATTCTTTTTTGCCCTGCCATTATACTTAGAATAAAACATCTGTAGTGGTTTAGAAAGCTTAGACTATTAAAATAATCGACATTTTAGCACTGATCTCAAGCTGTTCCATGAATAATGAATCACCAAAGTTGCCAATTTTACACTATGAAGTAAAAACATTTCATACAATAAAAGTTTATGTTTCTGGTTTTATTTAGAAAGACTCATTTAACATACAGCTGTTATATATGAGGTATATTTTGAAATAAATTGTCACTTAGATGTTGATTTACATGCACTAAGAACATTTTTTAAAAGTCAACGATTTTCTTCTTTTCAATGACTCCTACCAAATCAGGTTGAAGTCCTGCCCACATTTTCATTGCTGTATCATATAAAATTAAAATTTGCCCATCAACAAAAGAATTACTTCGCTGAGACTCATTATCTTCCTACATTTTAAATTATATTCACGAATAATGTATGCACCCAAAAAAAGAATGTTAATCACACACAATTTTAGGGATAGAACATGACTTACTTCATACCTTGCATTCTGTAGGGTAACCTTTGCTGTACAGTCTGCAACTGTCAAGATTTTATCAGTCTCTGATGTGGTTATCCACAAAAAGTGTTTTTGTTTAATTCCTTTTTTTATGCTTGTTAACTGTATTTTTGTATTTTGTTCATTACCATTTATTCCTCTCATAACTACTATTCACGTGCAATCACATCAATGTTGTCTATCTCCAATGTTCTAGTTAAAAAAGGGCCCAATGTAAATGTACAGACCGAGGCATGCCTGGGAGGATTGGACCAGGCAGGAAACTAGAACAGCGGGAACCTGGACCAGTTGGAAATTGCCTGCCGACCCCACTCAGGACCAACATCATGGACCAACAGTCGCTTAGCCAAAGATAACAGGATGCCTGCCAAGAGCAAAGGTCAGAGGAAGCGCCAACCAATTCCAGCCAATGAAACTTGGACAACCCATTTACCTTCTGCTGGTTTTCGTGCTTAAAAACCCTACCCTAAGAAAAAACAGGCAAGTCTTAACCTCTCTTAGTTGCCTCCACTTTCTCCTTTTCCCTTGCTAATAAATCCTGCTCCTTAGCTCCCTGCTGTCAGTTTGGTTTCTTGACCAACTCTGACCTAACAAAATGAAAGCAGGACCTTCACAGTGAAACCCATTATATGAGAACTATTTAAAAGTAACTATCCCCACTGCTTCTAATTTAACAGCCAAATCTGACTTGCTCTTCAACCTCAAAACCATGAATGGGGCCTCAGTATGAATTTTCATACCCTTCATGTCAGGGTCCCACCCATTAGGAGTCCCTGTCTAATATTAGTTAAGTCACTGATTCCACCCAATACCACATTGGTAAATACTCTGCAGTCACAGCAAAGTGTTTGACTGACTGACACGCTCTCCTCAGTGCCTATTTCAACAGCCTCTAGCTACACTTAACCTTCACTTTTAAAGAGACATAACACACTGTTACTTGAGTACTCAGTGAGACACCTTAGACAAGGGTCTGATGACCAAATTATATAAAGAACTCACACAACTCCAGGAAGACAAACAATGCAATTAAAAATGGGCAAAGGACCTGAACAGACACTTCTCCAAGGAAGACATACAGAGGGCCCAGAGACATATGAAAAGATACTCAGCATCACTAGCCATAAGAGAGATGCAAATTAAAACCACAAAGAGACACCACTTCACACTGGTCAGAATGGGTAACATAACCAAATCAACAACCAACAACTGCTGGCGAGGTTGTAGAGAAAAGGGAACCCTAGTGCTCTGTTGGTGGGGACGCAGACTGGTGCAGCCACTGTGGAAAACAGTAAGGAATTTCCTCAGAAAACCAAAAATGGAATTGCCTTTTTACCTGGCAATTCCCCTCCTGGGACTATACCCTAAGAATCCTGAAACACCAACTGAAAAGAACCTATGCACCCCAATGTTCACAGCAGCACAATTTACAATAGCCAAGTGCTGGAAGCAACCTAGCTGCCCATCAGTAAATGAATGGATCAAAAAACTATGGTACATTTACAGGATGGAATACTATGCAGCAGAAATAAAGGAGCTCCTACCCTTTGCAACAGCATCGATGGAACAGGAGAGCATTATGCTAAGTGAAATCAAGCAGGCAGCGAAAGACAAATAAGTGTAAGTGGAACATAATCAAAAAACAAGGAAGCAAGCAAAACAGAACCAAAGACAGGGAAATAAGGAACAAACCAAGAGTACCCAGAGGAGAGGGGTAAAGAAGGGGGAGGGTCACCTCAAGAAACATATATAAAGTACTCAGGGACAAGGACAATGGGGAAGGGTGCCCAGAAGGCAGGGGAGGATATTGGGGAAAGGAAGGATAACTGTAATTATATGACACTGAAAATTTTTGAAAAAAAAAGAGTGAATCGTGAGGACTACTTGGTCAACAAAACCCCGGGGAAGTATCTCACTTTAACATGTTCCAAAAACGGTTGAATACATATTGTCAAAGTGTGTTGGGTACTCTGATCTGACCATGCTAAGAGTGGATACACCATTCTTTTACTACAAATTCCAAGGCCTCAATATTAGTTATTGGTACACAATACCCCCACCTCACCCACATTACAGGCAATCACCAGGACGCCATATGGCGGTGAGGAGCACGTCTCCAACACTCGTACAATTTGACCTCATCCCGAAACTAGTCAATTGCTTTTTGCCCAAAGGCAGAAAAGGTCCTGACCCTCATGCCTGTCCAGGACTCCATCCATCTTTATGCTCCTCTAACGAAAGCCTTGGCAGGGCTTTTGCTTCACATGATGTACAGATGGAAACATCTTAAAATAATTGTATATTTTCCATTAATGGTCCATTTACTGAAAAGTCCTGAAAATAAGAGATAATTGTTGTACACCTCTCCCTCAATTTCCCCTGCAATGCATCACATCACCTTGGTAATATGTTATCAAACCAACATTTGTTTACTCTTATTAGAGTTTATTCTGATTTCATGAATCTTTCCACTAATATCCTTCTTCTGTTCCAGGACCCAAACCAGGAAACCACATTGTATTTAGTGCAATTTGGTCTGCACTCAGCAACATAAAAGAAAGTCAATATCCTCTAGAGGCATCAGAACTCCACATTATGAAACCAAAAGCTTTTAGAGAGCGGCAAGGCAAGGTAACTCCCATTATGCCCCAATCATCCAAAGTAGCAAGATGAAAAGAAATATTTCAGTAAATTATCCTGCCAAAATAGTTTACAAAGCCCTTTCTCATAGAGTAGAACATTCTAACCACAAACCCATTTTTATAGAGGGAACTCATTGTTACAACAGGAATGTGATTTTCAACGTCCAGTAAATGCAGCTTTGACATTCAGACCCGGCTTCATTGGCTTTAATCCTGAGATTCTTTCCACAAGAGCATGTTACTAACCCACTGAGCCAGCAGAGGTTCATATAACTGAGACAATTTTGCAAATTAAACATTATTGCAAGATGATGCAGTGAAAAGAAGAGGCATGATATAAAGAAATTAGTAATTTGGCATATGTATGAGTACGTATTAGGTCATAAATGATAGGGACAAAAATCAGTGTTGGTATGGACACTTGGATACCAGTGACAGCACTGTTGGTGACACAATGTACAAGTAGGACTATCTCCATGGGAACCTCATGTCTGCTTCCTATTTTCTTGTTCCAAAAGGAATCCATGCTATCTTTGGGGGCTTAAATATACAATGGACAAGGTTTAAAGACACGGTGGAAGTACACCTTGTGTGGTCACAGAAGAATACTTCAGCTAAACAGGGCAACATGCATTGCTTTCTGGGAAAATAAGAATTCAGTGGTAAATATCAAAAGTAGGAATATGATAATTTTTATCCCACAGTTAGTCTACTTCCAAGTGCCCATTGCCTTTCAACTCCACAGGCTTCTGAAGATCTCTGAAATATCCACACTGGACACAAGTTAAATTCATTTCATTTCTTTCTAAGGAAAGGAAAGTGTCCACATATAATGACTATTTTACAATTTGTTTCATGATACCTATTTGGTCCAATTTTAGAAGTAACCAGAATTAAAAGTAAAAAAAAAAATCCTTTTCAATAGAAGCCTCATCTAACATATTGGTTTTCCTTAATATAATGATTTCTGCTTTTTGTCCAGCATCTTCTCAGGCAGCAGTGAGGTCCAGTGCTCCTCAAGTTTCACAATGCCACCCAAGGATGACAAGAAGAAAGACACTGGGAAGTCTGCCAAGAAAGACAAAGACCCAGTGAACAAACCTGAGGGGGCAAGGCCAAAACAAAGAAGTGGTCCAAAGGCAAAGTTGGGGACAAGCTCAATAACCTAGTCTTGTATGACAAAGCAACATACGATAAACTCTGTAAGGAAGTTCCCAGTTACAAGCTTATAACCCCAGCTGTTGTCTCTGAGCAACTGAAGATCCGCGGTTCCTTGGCCATGGCAGCCCTTCAGGAACTCCTTAGTAAAGGACTTATTAAACTAGTTTCAAAGCACAGAGCTCAAATAATTTACAGCACAAACACCAAAGGTGGGGATGCCCCAGCTGTTGGTGAAGATGCATGAACAGGTCCCACCAGCTGTACATTTTGAAAAATAAAACTTATTAAACCAGAGAAAAAAAGATTTCTACTGTGGGGAAAAAAGATATTCAAAGAAATATTCCAGGAAAACGTATAGTTTCCTTAATTATGCCAAATTTTCCATAAAGCTTTTCTGCATTCTACCTAACCACGTTGAGAGGGGACAACCTGTATAGTGGTTTATTGTTATCATTTAAAACCAAACAAAAATGGTTTCCAAACTGAATGGGCAAAAATATGCTACACTCACTTCTCTCTCAGGGACTGAATAGTGCGACACTGAATTGTACAGTAAGTCTATCTTCATTACGTAGTGTCTGTATATTGATGAAAAAACACTTTGGTTTCTGTCTCATTTCCCACACGCTTCCCGCCTATTCTCTCCAGCCTCACCTCCCAAAACATCTTGGTCTGGACAAATAACCTCTTCGTTTACCCACTCATATATAATTCAGTGTTTCTCTCTGTGTGCTATTTTATTTCTGTATGGTATTTTTACCTTCTGCATGTTAAAAAAGGTTTCAAATATTATCCCTAGGAAAAGTAAGAGATGTGACAAAGCTCATGTCCCAAATTAAGGACAAAAGTCGTTATCAATTTTTCTATTCTAGTCCTTGAGGAGAGAAATTTCAATAGATGTCTTGGGATACTTCTATGCACATTTGTGACTTAAAGAAGTGCTAAAGTTGATTACCAGACAAGTGGGCTGTTTTCACCATCTATAATTTACCCCTCTTCTAACCTGTACTGACTACCCATCTCTTCTGCCATTATACAAATGAACAGAATACCTAAGTGGTGAAAGAATGGGGGACATGTACAGTTTTACTACGATGCCCTGCCTTTATTCCATATGTGAACAGTAGTTACTTGACTAATGCAAAGTTGCATGAAACAACATTGTATTTTACAAAGGGATATACACATAGGTTAAGCATTGTAAAAGTAAAACATATACACAGACATTAATTTGCCGAAAATTTGATTCATGCTTTATCTATGGGCTTTCCCCCACATGTGATCAAGTCTCACAACCCTGTTTCATGAATCTCAGTCAGAATACATTTTCTGTTTCTGCTTCTTTCAGGAAACCTGTAGACTTGTGTAGCAAGGTGGATAAAATACTTACATGGTTTCACAATTTTCCCCAATTCTGCATATTTTGATCCTCCCAAATCAAATTTGATAGCAATGTGCTTATTAATAACTCACTTTTACTGAATCTTCAAGATCTTCACCTTGCTTTTCACAGATTTTTTCAAATTCATATTTTGTCAATGAACAAAGCCCTTAATTAAATTTGGAAATTGCAATACAGTACAAATGCTCCAATGAGGTTCACCTATAGCTTGGAAAACATACACCTCAGCTATTTCAGAGAGCCCTGCACAGTCAGCTGTGGGTACACTGGTCTGGGCCTTAGGCTTGTCTAGTCCCTGTTCGAGGGAAAAAGGAAGGATGTCTATAGATTAAGTAGATGAGGAAGTTCAGTGAGCTCAACAAGTTAGGACATCCAAAAGTGAGGAAAAGGGAGGAGGAGCACAAAGTAAGTAGAATACAACAAAATTCTTACCCTGGCTGATGTGGCTCAATGGACTGAGCAATGGACTGAGCACTGGCCTACAAACCAAAAGGTCGCTGGTTCGATTCCCAGTCAGGGCACATGCCTGGGTTGCAGGCCAGGTCCCCAGTAGTAGGTGAGGAAAGGCAACCAATATATGTTTCTCTTGCACATGGATGTTTCTGTCCCTCTGTTCTTGCCTCCCTTCCCTTCTCTATAAAAATAAATGACATTTTTATTTTAAAAATTTCTTCGGCAAATGAGAACAGGATAATTTTATAGAAATATATGCAATATACAATCAAGTAAAATCACATAATACCTGCTCTAAGATATGCTGCACTCTGAAGGAATTCTTTACTGAGAAAGAATGTCCCTAATGGGTTCATTTTCTAATTCAAACTAGAATTAATTACCTTAAGCAATTTCCCAAATGCACCTAAAATATCTTTTTCCAAAGATGTTATTGAATTGATAATACATACTTTGAGTTAAAAATAGAAAACTGACAGTCTGACTCTCTCTCCCGCTGTTTCTTTACTGTCTCTTACAAATTCTAGATGTAGAAATAATGAAACCAGTAACACTTGGTTCAACAAAAGGTTAAGATCTGTTGAATGAAATGTTTCAGAAGTTTTTCTCAATGTGAGAGTCATACTTTCATTTTGCGCACCTCATAGCATCATGCTTGGGAATTCTTATCACAACTAAAGACTCTTGAAATTTTCCTGTCATTAACATACACCTTTAAAATTCCCCATTAGTCAAATTATCTAGCAGTATCCTAAAAATACACTGATAGAAAATATATTCAATGAGGCGCTCCCTTGCTAGAAGTCTCTATTTTTAGCAAGCAGGTGACTATTCTGAAATTAAAGACTGCTTCTATCACATAAAATGTTCATGCTTTAAAATATTCAGTTTTTCTCAATTGCCAATCTTTTCAGAGTATGCAACCCCAGGGGCATTTCCCCTACTACTAGAAAGTGGTCGTGAAAGGACCACTTTCTTTTGAAGGACCATGATGCAAGATCACACTCGTCAAGAACTAAACATGATCTTTAACGTGGGCTACATATTAGCAAGCTGCTCATTATAAACAGCCGAGGTAGCAACGTCTAGTTCTGCTCTGGGCTAAAAATCATCTTCTACCTTACAGCTGTGGGCTGCTGCCACTCTCTCTCTGGTCTGCTTACTGTGGTCATGAAAATATTTTCAGAGGAACATTCTATTATTTATTTATTTTCCCTGGAGGTATATTTTGCCTTTGCAATGCCTTTGGAAGTTTTTCAGGAATATGATGCGGCATTTATGAATTAGGCAGACAAGGTCCAGCACTAGATTTCATGGGCTTTCATACTCATTTCCCTTTAATTCACTGTGAGCATGAGAAGAGGTTTGGCAGATGCGCCAGTGCGCCGAACAGGGCATTCATTCTCATTAAAACACCTTTGTGTAAAATTTTTAAACTGAATGGAGTCTTCCCCAACAAAATACAATTTCTGTTCTATTGTCAGTGTTATCAACACAGCTGCATAAGTCTTGCAATAGTCAGAGGGCTTTAGTCCCTGGTGGTGCACCAATGGAAGCATTAAGGTTCCCTTTCTATAGTCAGGAAAATCTGATGGCTAATTTCGGGGGGGGGGGCGGTTTATATCGTTATTTTTCCTTTTCTGGTAGATATCTAATGTTTTATTCTCAAATCATATTCAATACCCCAGAAATATTTTAGAACATAATTTTTTAAAGAGCTACTAGCTTAGAATTAAGACTTCCTTCACACAAACACACACATTATTAAGAAAATGAATTTCCTATTACCTGCACGCTCCACAGGCTTCCTGGTAATTGCAGCTATTGATCTTGTTTTTGGTGAACTCAGATTCTGAACAATTTGCACTTACTTCACTGTAGGAGGAGGTAATTAGTAGGTTTGGTTGTTGTAACAGTCACGACTAACTGTACTTTTTCAAATGTTACCATGACATTCATTTGACTTAATATTAGATCTACTTCTCTGTGAGCAAATGCTTATGTGGAACTTGGAATAAAAGATGAGAGATTAATATCAAAAAACAATCTGTGACTTTAAAGTAGTCTAATTGGTAAATACTAAAATTGTTTATCATAAAATCTGACCACAAATACAATTCCATATATACAATACAGTAATTTTATTACCACAAATGTTAGTGCTACCTGAGTTAATAGATAAAATAGTGAAAGGACCCAGACACCCAAAATATATATCCCTTCCTTATCTCACAATGTGCTCATTTATATATAAATATAAAATATCTTTATACTTATATTTATATAAATATATGCATAAAATACAAAAAACATATTATATTTATAAGTGATATCATATAAGAAATTGTATACAAGTATATAATTTATATATTATAGTATATATTTTATATACTACATATGAATACTATACATATAAATTGCATATTATATAATATCAGTTATCATGTATATTTATAAATATTATACATTTATATAATATTCAATCATTTAAAATATATATTTATATTATAAATTATATATTGGGCAATATATTATTAAATACATATTTATATATTATTTGGTATAAAATATTATACATTATATATTTAATATATTAAATTTATATTGCATGTAATAAAATTTAAATATTAAATATTCTTAATTATATTAAATATTCTTATATTAACTAATTGATATACAATATTGTATTTTAAATATTCATTAAATATTTGTTTGCTGTATTATATTTATATATAACACTATAATATAATATGATGTGATGTATTATATAACATAATACATATATTTATATATAAAAATATATATTTTACCTTGGTTTCTGTTAAAATTTATACAAATGAAATTATTAAAATTATAGAATTAAAAAGTAAAGGTTCCTTTTTTTTTCATTTAACACAATGCCTGTAATTTCCATCATGCTGTTCTATGTGGCTATGAAGTATGATGGCCAGATCTTATGGGAAGACGGCACTATTTTGTAAAACTCCAAAAGGTCATTAAGTACTGCTGCACCACTTTGAATTCTCAATAGCAAACTCTCCAACATTTGATATTCTCAATTGTTGTAGATAAGGGGTGTCAAACTCATTTTCACCAGGGGCCACATCAGCTTCACAGTTGCCTTCAAAGGGTCGAATGTAACTTTAGGACTGTATACATGTAACTACTCCGGAACAGTTCAGCGAGAGCTCAGCGCTGCCACCGGGTAGAAACAAGGTGCCAGCCAGATAAAACAAGGTGGAGGGCCGGATTTGGCCACAGGCCTTCTGTTTTCCACCTCTGGTGTAGATTGTAGCCATTTCTAACAGGAGTGTAGTTGCGTGTCATTTTGTTTTAATTGCATTTCCCTGATGATAAATGATATGGAACATTTTTCACACACCTATTTCCCATCTGTAGACTTTGCAGTCAGAGTAATTTAGGTCTGAAGATGGGTTCTCCCATTTTATTGGTATGTGATTTGGAGGAATTTACACAATCCCAATTGTTTCATATGAAAAATGAGAATAAAAAATCTATCTCTTAGACTTCTTTGGCAATTTTAAGGTACATCAATATGCCTAGGATAGCACTTGACACAGAACACTGTTTAAGATATAGTAGCACTATTTACACAATGGAATACTAAGCAGCAAGAAAGAAAGAAGGAGCTCCTACCCATTGCAACAGCATGGATGGAACTGGAGAGCATTATGCTAAGTGAAGTGAGCCAGGCTGTGAAAGACCATACCATTGAAAAATACTATATGATCTCACCTTTAACTGGAACCTAATCAACAAAACAAACAAGCAAGCAAAATATAACCAAAGACACTGAAATTGAGAACAAACTGACAGTGACCAGAGGGGAGGCGGAAGGGTGTCACGGGGAAAAGGGTGAAGGGTTTACAGGAACAAGTATAAAGGACACATGGACAATAACAAGGGGGCAGAAACAGGGCAGGGAGGTGGGGAGAGCTGGGGGTGGTGGGGAGGGCTGGGGGAAAGGTAGAAAACTGTACTTGAACAACAATAAAATTCAAAATTATTTAATAAAAAAGTATTTAAAAATTTAATAAAAAATAAAATTCTTTCTATTGTTTATTTTAAAAAAAAAGGATATGGTAGTACTAATAAAACTATTGGCAGTAGCCCCATTAGTATTCATAATATAGCCAAACAAACTAAACTGTGGTTTTCATGGAAAACTTTTAGAAAAATACCATCTGATATTTTCTCTTGATATAAATATTGCATTTACTAGCCTTTAAATTCCAGTCTCTTCATACTGCTTTTCTTAAAGCATGAAAATTATTAATAACTTCCTTAATCAACTTAAACTGCATTCCAAAGAATACACAGATTAGGCTTCAAGTTGACCATGTCTATGGTTTAAATTTTAATATCTTTGTTATTTAGGCTATGTTCATACCTCAGATGCATTCAGAAATCTCTCGTATCTTTGATTTACAAAAAAGTTAATATGAAACTATTCAACAAAACCAATTAGTGGTGCTGGTAATTTTTTTAAAAATAAGTAAGAATGATAAATTAACATTATGACATGTGCTTTAAAATAATTAAGGTCAATGATTCTATCGTAGGTATAGGCTTCTAACAACATCAGCTCTTTTATCTAATTTAATACAGATTTTTAAATAGAAATATGCTTGACTGTATGTTGATACCTCATCTGACAAGGATGATTTCACTTTAAAATAACATATAACTCTTCCAGAATTTTCTCATCGAAATGACAGAAATAATAGCTGTAATTATCAATGTAGATTCTCTTATAACTCTATCTTCCTCTTGATGTAGAATTTCCAAGGTACTGCCCTGAAGAGTTAATTTATAATTCACCATTGCCACATTTTAATACAATAACCTATGAGATTTAAGCTAAAATTCTTTATCTCTTTTGATGATGATATATTTATCATGGAAATCTAAATATATAAGCCCATTACATTCAACAATTTCATACTCACTTTTGTCACAATTCCATACTCATGACTTGAAATATCCTTCATATGCCCCACTATAAATTTCATGACATCCTTTGAAATCCCTACTAAATTTTCATGAAGGAGACAGAGCCAGACAGTAAGAAAACCAATATGCCTACATAAAATCATGAATGGATTCAGGAGGTGATTGGCCACAAAACAATGACCTAGAGTAGAATTTTACAAATTACTTCTGCTATATAACACTGACGCATAGCTGTGTATTATACTAGTGTGGAGCATAAAATTATTACAGCACTACTGATTTCTATTCAATTGAAATGACTTAGATGGGTATCTGAAAAAAATAGTTGAGCTAAAAATCTATTGGTTAACTGCAGGCATTTATTTTAAGGTACAGTAAATACTGATAGATTTTTTTTAAATTTGTATCTATGATTTTAAGATATTCAGTTGTTGCTTCCATGATTGTTTTTACTTTTCTGGAGTTTGCAAGAGTAATATCCATAACAGACACTTTCCTCAATCACAGATTTACTATAATTCACTATTAAACTGTGAAGAAATATTTCTGAAAGCAGAGAATGGTCAAACATGAATTTTTTAACATTATGATGCCTAACACCATATTTTCTTTGGTAAGTACAGAGTAACTGTTTGCTGAATTTAATTGAGAAATAGGTACACTCAACAGTAAATGGCCTTTACCTGTGAAAATGAAGTCCTTAACGTACAACTTGACCTGCCTGAGGACTGTGATCTATTTTCACATTTTGCATACTGAAAATAGCCTGACTCAGTATGTCCACAGGCATTATCCTGCAGTGAATTCTGACTACAGATTTATATCTGCTGTCTGCTGGGAGAAACCAAGTACTAGAGCAAGGACTAAATAACCTAGTCACAGAAAACTCAACAATTGTAACAAGGTGTTTTCAATTTCACGAGACCTTTTCTTCATCATACGTATACCTTGGTACCTTTGTATAAGCTGAAAGTATCAGATTCCCATTCACCATGGAAATCTAACACTGCCTGATAAACAAAGTGTCTACTTAAACCTTGACAGTAACTGACTACTAAATAAGGCATTTTATTTAAATAAATTAATATACATAATTAAAATATTTATAGCACATACTGCACATAATTCACAAAATTAAAATCACAATAGAAAAAAGCAATGAAACCTAAAATAAAAATATAAACAAAGACAGTCAGTACGCTTGAATTTAATCAGACTAAGGCCGATTCTTTGGTATTTCTCCGATAAAATGAGTGTTAATTGGAGCATTTTTATAAAGATCTTATTGATTTATTTTCAGAGAGAGGGAGAAATACAGGGAGAGAAACATCAATGTGAGAGAGAAACATCAGCTGGCTGCATCTCACATGCATCCAATCACAGTCCTGGCCTACAAGCCAGGCATGTGCCCTCACTGGGAATCGAACCAGCGACTTGGTTCATGGGCCTGCACTCAAGCCACTCAGCCATACCAGCCAGGGCAATTGGAAATTTTTTATTTACAATTATTATAATCAGAAGAGAATACCTCAACATCACCTGCCAATCAGATGTCTAGCCTAGGGTGCCTGACTAGGGTGTCTGACTTTATAAGAAAACAAGGCCCTTACATATTTGGCCTACAACACACCCAACTTTACATTGAAAGACATACAGAGACTGAAGTTGAAGATATGGATAAAGATATTTCCATACTTTCAGTTCTAAATGGAAACCAAACAACAACAAAAAGCTGGGGTACCAATACTTTTGCCAGACAAATTAGACATTCAAACAAAGGTTATAAAAAGAGATAAAGAAGGACCCAGCAATTCCACCTCCGGCTATTCACACAAAGAAACCAAAAATAGTAATTCAAAAAGATGTATGCATCCCTGTGTTCGCTGCAGCATTATTTACAATATCCAAGATACAGAAGCAACCTAAGTGTCCATCCACAGGCAAACATAGAACAGAATATGACTCACCCATAAAGAAAATGACATCTTGACATCAGCGACATGAATGGGCCTGGAAGGTATTAAGTGCACCAAGTCACACAGAGAAAGACAAATACCACATGATTCCACTTATACATGAAATCAAAACAGAAAAAAAAAGAAACTAAACAGAAAAAAATCATATATACACAGAAAATTTTGATGGCTCCAGATGAGAGAAGGGTGGTTAAGAGAATGGGTGAGGGACTTCCAGCCAAGATGGAGGCATAGGCAGACACACTGTGCCTCTTCTCACAACCAAAATTAAGGACAACAAAGATTTAGAAACAAGAAAACAACCAGAACTCAGAAAATCTAACTGTTTGGAAGTCCAACAACGATTCATCCATACCGGTAAGAGGGGCGGCGTCACGGCAGGAAAAAGCGGAGGTGCGGACCAGGCACGCAGGCAGCAGCGGCTGGCAGCCCCCAGGTGCACAGGCAGCGACTAGCAGACCCCGGACACGGGGTGGCAACTGTGCAGAACCAGTGAGGCCGCACAAGGCAGCTGGCTGACCGGGTGGTCCCACATTCACGCGCAGATAACCCAGGCAAAGGGGAAGCGGTGAAAGGAACTGGAATCTGAGAGTGAGTAAAGCAACCGCCATTATCTCCTCTCAGACCCCGCCCCCACATACAGCGTCACTACCCAGAGACCGGGCTGTCCCGCCCTGGGGAACACCTGAGGCTCCACCCCTCACTACGTAACAGCCGCGACTAAACAAAACAAACAAACAAACAAAAAAAAAACCCCAGAAATGAAAATGGCTCAAACCGGAGAACAAATCAAAGCCCCAGAGCCAATTTATCTAAGCGATGAAGAGATTGCCAACCTATCAGATGCACAATTCAAAACCCTGGTAATCAGGATGCTTACAGAATTGGTTGATTTTGCTCACAAATTAGATGAAAAAATGAAGGCTACAATAAGTGAAATGAA
>PVKU01010227.1:0-54028 GCA_004027475.1 Anoura caudifer
TTTTTTTTTTTTTTGAATTCTTGTTTCTTCCTTGTTTTCTGTTTGGTTGTTTCTTCCTTCCTTCTGGTCCACTCCATTGATTTGAGTTCCAGTTTTCCTCCCATCTCTATTGGTTCCCTGTGCATTTTCCTTAATTTCACTTAGTGTAGTCTTCATTTTTTCATCTAGTTTGTGAGCAAAATCAACCAATTCTGTGAATCTTGATCACCAGTGCTTTGAACTGTGCATCTGATAGGTTGGCTATCCCTTGGTTGCTTAGATGTATTGGCTCCGGGGCTTTGATATGTTCTTCTGCTCGAGACATATATGTATTTTGGTCTGGTCACACCTGTTACATATGAGGGGTGGAGCCTTAGGTGTTCACCAGGGCAGGGCCACCCAGGTCGCTGGGTTGTGATGCTGTATGTGGGGGAGGGGTCCCAGAGGGAACAATGGTGCTTGCTCCGCTCTCTGCCAGATTTCAGTCATTTCCCCTGCTTCCCCCAATCAAAGTGGGCCCTTCTGGTGCTGATTCCTGTGAGGGTGGGGTTGTGTACATTCTAGGACCCTGTGGGTCTCTCCAATGAACTCTCCTGTGAGGCTGGGAGTCTCTCCTGGCACCTCAACCCCCACGGGTGTTTTCAATTGGTGTTATTTCCCCACACTGGGACCGTGGGTTGCATGGTCTGTCTCGCTCTCCAGTTTTACCTGGTTTATCTGCGCATAAATGTGGGACCACCTGGTCTGCCAGCCGCCCTGTGTGCTGCACCCCTCCACAATCAGACGCCTCTCTGGGTCTTCCCGCTGCTGCCTTGTGTGCCTGTGGGCTCCTTCAGCTACCGCCTTGCTGCAAGTCCTCTGTGCCCGGCCTGTCTCTGCCCCTCCTACTGGTCTGGATGAATGTGTCTTCTTTAACTCCTTGGTTGTCAAACTTCCATACAGTTCAATTTTCTGGTGGTACTGCTTTTTTCTTTTGTTTCTAAATTGTTGTTGTCCTTATTTTGGTTGTGCAAGGAGGCACAGTGAGTCTACCTATGCCTCCATCTTGGCCAGAAGTCCTTGAGTCGGCTCAGATTATTTTCAAGGCAGTAGATTCAAATAGAGTTTATTGTTGGGAAGTGTGTAAAGTCATGTTTCCTGATGTTATCGCTGACATGTAATAAAAAAGACCCTTAAGAAGCTTCAGTATTACCCCTGATGTGTAGGGCAGAATGGGACTACCCTTTAAGGACAGGAATTTGCTTGCTGGGGGAAGCTGATGGTCTGCCTCTGACTGTGGAAGTAAGCTTTGCTTGGAATCAACTCTGTGCCTTATTCCCCCACAGTTGTCCAGGAGACACAGGGCTCTCGGTCTGAAAAACAGTACTGTATAGCCTCCCTGCCTAGGGGCAACATCCCTGTGGCTCCTAATGTTGGGCCAGAGGTAGTCTTCTCTCCTAAGCCTATAGCAAATTATTTTGAGGTGTTAACTCAGTATTTGTGGGTCAGACACTTCCGAGTAGCAAAGAGTTCTTCCAAGAGTAATGAAGGTGGAGCTTACCAGCAAAGGTAGGGTTCTTTGAATGTCAAAGCATGTTGTGGGAGCTATGCAGGTGTTTGAAGCATGCTGAGTCTTTATTCTGGGCCTGGCCTCTTCCCTCTGTGTTTCCCAAATCTTGTCGTCTTGGCTTTGAGTTTTTCTAATACCTACTGCCAGGCAGTTAGCTAACCACCAGCTGGCCCCTGGCCTGCCACATCACCATCCAAACAATAGCCAAGCAGCCTCATTTTGCTGCTTCCTGGGTCTCTGACCTACCCCAGTTCTGTCCCCTGCTGCCAGGCTAAGGCCCTGCCTGGACCAAACATGTTGAACTTCAGAAAGGTAAGGCCACTGAGTCGGCATGGTCGAGTGTGATTCTTTCAAGTTAACAGGCAAAGGGATGTGTGCCTTCTTTTCCACTGAAATCTACACAATACCAACCTCATGGGTTTGTGGTGAGTAAAAAGTGAAACAGTCAATGTCAAAGGTCTTTGCAAGATCATGGTCTGCAACACAAATGTAAGGAACAGTGTCTGTTTAGGAAAACACAGCTTCAAGAGGGTCTGTTTTAGGTGCTCACTCCAGGTGGGGAAAACGCAAACAACCAGAGGTCAGAGGAAAACCAGGCTGTTAATTCAGCAAGCTTGACATGGATGGGGGGCAATCAATAAGGCCTTTAATACAAAGGCCTTAATACAAATGTTTAAATTTTTGAAAATCTAGATACTAATTTTATATTAGTATTTTAAATTTCATCTTAACATTCTTCAGAGTGTCCCATTAACCATATCTCCCATTTTTAAGTATAGTGAATTGCAGAAAATTGTTTGTAAGGATTCTACCTTCTGAAATTTTCTCAGGGAAATGTTTTGTTTGTTATTTGCCAGAATTTGCTCACTACTTTCAGATATGTTTATAACTTACCTATATGTTGCACTCTTAAAAGTTCATTCATTAGACTCCATAAGGGTCTAATTGAAGAAAAGCAATATAGTCATTTGCATTTAGAAGGAAACATATAAGTGAATATGCAAGAGTAGTTAAATTTTTAATTAAATACTTATTAAGGCCTCATAAAACAACATATGTGTAATTGTATGTCTGTATGTGAACATGTGTATATATATCAAGTATTAGTTACTATATATGTGCTATATGTAAGACTCCACAATTGTTCCACCCCATTTGTACTCCCAGCCACACGCATACTTGAAACCATGGAATCGTGCGGCAGACCCAGAGCAAATGCATGGCGTCAGCTCCTCCTGCACAGAATTACAACACGGACTGGCCAGGTCCTGATTGCCTGATTTCCAGGAAAGCATGCCATGCAAAAAGATCCCCAGATATTTAAATCTTAAGTGATTACTTAAAGTCCACTGAAAGTTTCTGAGTTTTTTCTTAAATTTTCATGGGAGATTTTCATCAACTGTGCATGGTGTTCCGATGGTAACCCTTAGCTTTGTCAGGGAAGGGTAGATACCAGAACATGTTGTTGAGTGAACAGGGTGTTAAAGGACCCGAATCACTATCTAACCACATAATGAACTTAGAGAGTTGTACTAGCTAATAGTTAATGAGCACATACCTGGCACAATGAGCACATGGTGGGAATGCCTGGCTTCAGTTACCACTCTCCCTTACTCACTTAGGGAGGTACTGTTGTAATAAATGTGGAAAGTGGGACAGGGGGAGACCCGAGGGGAAGGGGCTCCCAAGGAATGAAGCTGTAGTTAGAATTCTGAATGTTTGACTCTCTACCACCCTAATGGTCAATAAAATACCTAATGGGGCTAGATGAATAAGTCATAGTTTCTATCCCAAACAGTCTTGTAATTTATCTGGAAACATGAGGTGTAAGTGCACACACAGGTTGCCTTTAACAAGCTACATGAAGGGCTGTCACAAGGCTGCTTATATTGTCCAATAAATCATAGAAGCAGAAGGTGCTACGTCTATATTAAAGAGGGGAAGGGAGTATCACACTAAGAAGGTCAGAGATGGCTGTATGGAGGAAGTAGCCACATCCATCCAATTATATTTCAAAGATCTTCAACATAGACATATCCTAGGAGGTGAGCTGAAGAAGAGGGCCCAAGACGGTATCATCTGTGCTTCTGTTCTGCTGAATTGATCCAATCAAATTGCCCTTAAAAATCCCAATTCCAGGGTTCTGGCTTTCTTCCTGGCCTCTTGCCTTTTCTGAAATGGAACTCAATGGTTTTGCTGAGGGAACCAGTGGGCAGAGTTAAGAGAGCATGGCAGAACCTGGAGTCCTGAAGGTGTGAAGGGGATATTTGAATGGGGTTTTCTAATGCAGGGGCCTGGAGCATCTGTGGGAAACCTGAGGGAGCCACAGATGGTTCTTCCTTTTTGGAATGGGACCCAGAGTTCAAGAAGAAAAGCATCTCATTGCTGACCTGGCCCAGAATCTGACTGGGGATTTGAGGTCACAAAAAGGCCAGGCTTGCGGAAGGGAGGCTCTGAGAATCTTGATGCTTAGAGATTAAAGGCATGCACTTCTGTGTCAGAGGGCCCTGGGGTCGAGTGCCAGTCTTCCTTCTCATAAGAACACTTTCTCGGTCACATTGCATCTAAGCTGTAGGTTCCTCATCAAAAAAAAAAAATGGGGGTTAATAAACCTACCTAACAAGGTTAACATGAGTATTGTATGGGAAATTGTATATGGGGATGTTATAAAAGGGTATATTATATGGGATACTTTCTGGAAGGAGTGCAGGATAGGGCCTGGCTAGTGATGGGGAGGAGGAAGGGGAGAAAGGAGGGTGCCCTTTCTGTGCATACCTCGACCATCACCCCATGAAAGGTAACTCAGAACACCTGGCTTACGTTCTGCCTTAGCGCTAACTAGCTGGATGGGTCACTTCCTCTCTGTGCCCGTTTCCTTTCCTGGTCAATTAAGGTAGTAACCTGCACTGGGAACTGCCCAGGTTGCTGTGGGATTCAAACAAGAAGCTACCTATACAAGTGCTGTTTAGACATGCGGTGTGGCATAACAATGCTGTGCAATGATTAGGTGTCCCCCGCCCCCTGCCCCAAAAGCACGTGGAGGCTGCTAGACCGCTCGTTCAGGCCAGGGCCACCTGTCCACTAACCTCTGCATTTTCTTTCTTTTTTCTTTCCCCACTTCTGTTTGGCTCTTCCTCGTCTGTGGCTGTTTTCTGTTTCAACCAAAAGTGGCTGCTCCTCTATCTCCAGCTTCCTCCTGCTCTTCTGCAATAGACCAGTTCCCGTCTAGCTCTGAGCGTGCTCTGTAAGTCTGTCCCTGTGTTGTGAGTCTGTCTGTGTTTGTCCACTCACTTCTTCCTACAAAGTGGATTCTACATATTCTTCTGTCCTCCCAGACCAGTTTGAGTCCAGTGGGCACGTCACATAACGTGGAAACATCACAGTAGGCAGAGACCCGCCAAGCCCAGAGTTCCTCCTGGGCCTGGATCGCTATTGATCTGAAGGCTGAAGATTCATACCCTTTGGGAGCTTGGATTTATGTTACACCCATTAATCTTTTAATTCTGTTTTGGATTTCTTCCCTGTTCTGGGAGCACAGCCTTCCCAAGTCCTCTGGGGGTGCTGAATTCAGCCAGTACAGTCCTGGCACTCAAAGCTTCCTCCTCTGGGTTAGCCCTGATTCATCCCAAATTTCACTGAAAATCAGTGGTGAATTCCTTCATCTTTTTCATTTTCAAACAAATGATTGTGATTAAACCTTGTTTGTTTGTTTTTTAAGTTTTAAACTTTTAAATTGTCACCTAAATTGTCACCTAAGGATATAGAGGAAGGGAGAAGAAGAGAGAAACTCAACCAGTTGCCTCCCAAGTAGGGATTGAACATGCAGCCTAGGTGTGCCCTGACCCGGAACTGAACCTGCCACATTTTGGTGGTTGGGATGATGCTCCAACTAACTGAGTCATCCAGTTCAGGCAGGTTTTAAACACTTAAAAAAACCCTTTCATTCTGAAGCACATTTATGCCTGTAGAACAGTACAGAGACAGGATGTTCCTATACCCCATTCAGACAGCTTCCCCTGACGCTAACATTTTATACAACCATGGAATGTTTATCAGAGCTGGAAAATTAGCATTTATCCGATACTGCTAACTGAACTACAGACTTGATTTGGATTCCCCCAGTATCAAATCTGATTTTGAGAAATTATTTTGAATTTCCAATATTAGTTATCCTATTCTACAGTAATGCCCTTGAGACAGGTTTGAAATAGTTTCCTCCGCTCCAAAGGGCCCCCATTACTTTTGCTGTGTTGATTTTGGTGGACTTTCTTATGATCTTTTCCTCACTGCACACATCCACTATCATTGTGTCCTATGATCAAGTCGTTTACCACTTGCATTGTGTACCATCCTGCTGGGGTCCAGTCTCCGCTCCACTGTGTGTGGAAGAATCAAGCTTTTGAGAGCTGTGTGCAAACCAAGTTCCAATATTTTAAGTGAAAAACTGAGGAAGGCAACAAGAAAAGTCCACATCATTGTGACAACTACTCCGATGATTCAGAGATCTTTTCAAAGAATGAACGAACAAACAAAAAACTGCTCAATGCAAGTTTCTGGATGGTTATGGTCATTAGATGCTTGACCTTTGAATAAATGAAGGGTTGCTGGTGAAGGATTCACAGAAAAACATACATACACATGCCCTTCTGACTGTTCATTTTCTCTTCATGACTCAGGTTCTCCTAAATTATTAGCTAAGGGCAAAAAGTCACAGCTCCACCACCTAGACTGAGTTCCTTGCCCCTTTATACGCATTCTCTCTTTGAGTCCTTGAGAACCCCTGTATACGTCGGCTTGGGCTGCTCTAGCAAAACACCAAAGACTGGGGGCCAAACGACAGACATTGTTTTCCTCAGTTTTAGAGCTGAGGTCCCAGCACATTCAGTTCCTGGTGAGGATGGTCTTCCTGTCCCCACCTTCTCATCGCGTCCTCACGTGGGGCTGGCGGGGAGGGTGCCAATGCTCTGGTCTCTGTTCCTCTTCTATAAGGACACTCATCTCATCATGAGGGTCCCACCATGCAGGACACCCTCTTGGAGCACTGACTACTCCTCAAATGAAGCATGCCCCTCGGGGCTCTTGCCTGCCTCTGTGCCTTTGCCTGGGCCATGTCCTTCTTCCAGTGCCCCCGTGTCCAATGCAGCAATAGTCCCATCAGCTCTACCTTCCAGATATATCCTGAATTTGACTACTTCACAACATATCTGAGCCCCCAACATCTCTGGACACCTTGAAAATCTCCCGTGTCATGTAAAATAATAGCTGTCCAAAGAGGTCCACATCCCAATCTCCAAAACCTGGGACTATATCACCTTAGGTGGTGAGAGGGACTTGGAAGCTGTGATAATTTTGGGGAGATTATCCTGGATTATGCGGGTGAGCCCACCACAATCACAAAGCATCCTTGTCACAGAGAGGCCGGAGAGTCAGCGACAGGGTGGGGGATGTGAGGATGGAAGCAGAGGTCAGAGCAGGGAGGCCTCAACCCAAGGAATGTGGGCAGCTCCTAGGAACTGGAAGTCAAGGAGAGGTGTTGTCCCCTAGAGCCTCCAGAAAGAATGAGCTGTACCCAACACCTTGGGTTAGCTCATTGAGACCCATTTTGGACATCTGGCCTCCAGAACTGTAAGATAATAAATTTGTGTTCTTTTAAGCCAATAAGTTTGAGGTAATGTGTTGCAGCAGCAACAGGAAGCTAATGCACCTCCTAATTTGCTTCTGGGCTCCCATGCCATCCTCATTCCAGTTTATTCTACACACTGCAGCTAGATTGTTCCTTCAGAACATAAACTCCTCGTGAGCCCACTCTACTTACAACCTTGGTCTGCCTCCCACGGCCCCCACGGGGGAGCACAACAGTCTTTAGCATGGGGAGCCTCCCGAGCCTTAACCCTCAGCTTAGACTGGCACTACCCTGCTCTGTTCTCACAGTGCCCTCTGCCCCCACAGCCGGGGGCCTCTGCACATGCTACCCTTTTGCTGGCATTCTCCTTCCCACTGCCTGGTTAACCTCTACCCATCCTTTGATTCTCATCTTCATCACTTCCTTGGTCTCAGAGCCCTGACAAACTACCCTTGGACACATCTCCTGTGACATGCTTTCATAGCATCATTGAATGCTTCTCCCTCCCAACACTTCTCATGGTGGCACTTTTGCTACTAACTGTGGGTCTCCCGCACTCCACCGTGAGGTCCATGAGGGCAGGGATGGCATAGATTTTTCTAAGTACCCTGATATCTCCAGGGCATGGCGCATTGTCTGGACTGCGGTAGACACTCAAAATATGATTTTACATAAGTAAGTGGTGGAATGAATAAATGTCCAGGATTTGATAGTCTCTTTCCTCCTGAACATCCAGAAAACACCCAGTGTGAGATCCTTGTTTCCTAGTGTTTGGGCTTTAACTTGCATGAAGCTCTGACGTAGGGTTGAATCTCTGTAAATCCCTGCACCTTATATTTTAATAATTAAAACATCTTCTGACAAACGCCCCCATGTGATCACTGCTATAAGCGTGTGATAGGAAATAAAGTCGAACCATTTCCTTATAATGCCAGGCTGGGCAAGCAAAGGTGGTTATTATTATGGCACTAATTACCACATGCAGACTGCTCTGAGTGTGATGCTACTTGCTCAGCGAATGAATTGTAGACCCAGGGAATTGCCAAACCTAATGTGGCCCCTGTCATGTTTGAGTAAATTAATGCAGAGGCAGCGGAAGAACCCGGCTGGGAGGGAGCTGCTTCCTGCCTTGCTGTTGCTTGAGAAACAACAGAGAATTTTCACCTGGACTTGACTCTGTCCAGGTGCACCCACACCTCTAGAATCTGCTTCCTACCTGCAGCTGCAGGGCTGCAAGTTAGACCCTTCGCCAAACAGAGACCTAAGACTGCCACTCTGCACAGATGACAGCCCCTTTGGGGGGTTGTTTCCTGATCTGTGAAGTCCTCTTGAAGGTGTCTTTCAGCCCTACAATCAACTGCTAAGTGAACAAACATATGACCAACTGCTAAGGAAGAGATTTCTGCACTGAATCAGCAATGAAGTACTGGGTTCAAGTCTTACCTTGGTCATTAAATAGCAACCATAGTAATTGACATTTATGGAGTCCTTTCTAGTTGGTTGGCACTATTCTGTTAAGCATTTTATGGGCGTGATCTCATGTAACACCCACAGCAACCCAGAACGTTGGGAATAAGCACAGAGCTCCTCAGCGCCAGAGCCAGGATTTTCCCCCATGTGTTCTGCTTCCAGGGCCTGCGCTCCCAACCATTCGACCCTGGGAAGGTCCCATTTTTTGAACCTTGGTTTCTCAACAGTGATGAGTCCTATACTCACTGTGTATTCAGTCCTTTGTTAAGCCCTTCAAAGATGTTAATTATATAGTCACACCAAAGCTGTGAGGTGTCTGGAACTAATATGCTCGACCGGGTTACACAACTAGTCAGTGGTGGAGCCAGAGTTGAAGTCTGTAGTTTGCCTGCAGAAACATGTGCTTTCTTCTCCACAGTATCGCTCAAATCGGGGGTGAGTAGGTCCCCATGAACATGCCTGGAGACTGCTTGGGGTTCATGCACCCCAGTTAGAGAAATGCTGCATAAAGTCAGCCACTGTCACTGCCACATGGGGCAGGGGCGGGGAAACTGAATGCACATAGGACCGGAATTCGCAAGGCCATGTGGATTTGTAAAGTGGCCATCCCAATGATCCCAGATCCACTCAAATTATTTACTACCAAAGGGAAAACACCACGTCAAAGATACATATCTCACGATGACTCGGGCACACCCACACCTGGGGAGTACCTCTGCAGGCCACACACTGTTTGAGATGCACTGTCCTCAATCAAAGTCCTGCGAGGACATCTCAGACGATCCCTGCACCCTGTGTGTCACACACCAGACCCAAAAATGCTGGAACCAGGAAACATGTGTGTCTGCTCACCCCCATCTCTAATGAGGCCTGCTGCCTCTCCACTGCACGCTGGCTGAAGGGAACCACCCCTTGGAATAGCCACTCCAGCCACACACCTCTTCCTAGTCACTCCTGAACCACTCACTCATTAGCACAAGAGAAGTAGACACTTACAGAGACGTGCGAAAGGCTGCTGTAGAGGTGTGGGACACTCTCTTTATGTGACCACACAGAAGGAGGAAGTGCCATTGATTGCCAGTGAAGGTGACTTACTGGTCAGATTCGGGAGTATGTTTTGAGGTTAAGAGTTGGGGCTGCATGGGGACTATGACCTTACGTAATTGCTTAACCTCTCTGAGCCTCGATTTTCTCATCTGTAAAGTAGACCTAAGTATAGTAGCTATAACTTAGAGCTGTGAAACTGAATGATACTGATGAAATCACGTATGTAATTACTAAAACCAGTGCCCGCACACACCCTCCTTTCTCAGTGGATTGAGCTGTGTATGATTTCTCATTATTATCATTCAGGTTTCTCCTGCACAAGCATCATTTCATGGATATCCCTGTACCTCAGGTACCAGAGTGCAGCCCCACTTCTTGGGGTGTTATGTTCTAAGCCCTTTCTTGAAGACCTGTATTTAAGTCATTAACAGAGCCACTTGGGGGCAGGAGCTATGGGTGGGAGTCTTCCCGTGGTCCTGGCCTGGCTCCACTACTTCCTTACCACGGGGCTCAAATCCTCACTCAACAGCTGAGAGCCTCACTTTGTCCTCCCTGTGAATGGTCTCACTGCCTGCTTTGCCTGGCTGCAGAGCTACTTTTAAAGGACTCATGAATGGAAAAATCAATGAGCTCTGCTTTAATATGCTGACTTGCCAAATTAAAAGACATCCAGTTGCCTTTTATATCTTGAGTCCTTTTAGATTTTACCTATCAAGAAAATAAAGGAGAAAAATATTTTTAACCAATAAACTGCTGTACATACATCATCATCATCATTACTATATGCTGATAGCTGAGTGGGATGTGAAGGAAAGGAAGAAATAGCGTGCTCCCCATCTGTGTGTTGAGATTCTCCTCTGTGCGTGCCCCAGGCTTGTGTTTCCATGCACCACGTCCTTTAATCCAGACACCAGCACAGTGAGGTGGGTGTCATCGCCCTCCGTCACAGGGGAGGAAAGGGAGGCAGAGGCAGATTAAATAACTTGCTGAATATCTCAAAGGCCGTAAGTGGTAGAGCCTGGTTTGGGGACTCGGTCTAGATCCAGGTGTCTCAGTCCTGGCGCTATTGGTATTTTGGGGCCAGATAATTCTCTGTTGTGGGAGACCGTGCCATGTACTAGACCATGTTTAGCAGCCTCCTGGTCTCTACTCACTAGATGCCAATGGCACCGCCCCTCTGTGGCAACCAGAAATGCCTACTCAGTGCTCCTGTTGAGACTCACTTTTCTAAATTCACACCTGGTCCATGGCCACATGGGAACCAGCTTAGCATTCGGGGTTATCAGATGGACCAGGTCTGATAGGCTGGTCCTTCACATATTACGTATGTGCCCGCCCTTGTCATTTTGCTTAACTGAAAAATGAACTCAATACTATCTCCTAGGGTTGTTGTGAGATTAAATAAAGTTCATGCACATAGAGGACTTAGTACCGTCCCTGAGACATACCAGACAATTGATGCAAGTCAGCAATTAACTATCACAGTTCAAAGCAAAGCATTAATGTAATTCATGACAAACCATCAAGTGGGCTATCAACATATAAAGTCAAATAACTAACTGGTGTGTGTGCATTTTACTGAATGGGTTTGACATTGGCCTCAGGGAAGCAAGTGGTGAGGGAGATTTTAAAGTCTCTAGAAGTTTCATAACAACCACAACCAGACGCTGGAATCTGGGTTACTGATGACCACTTGCAACTGAGATTGACCTAAATGCAATTAATCTACTGAGCACCACCAGGCGATACTGTGGAAAAATAGGGAGTACTTGTCAAGCAGTCAGTTTCACTGTGATGCTTAGAGTCGACTTGCTGTTTGATTCATCTAATGGGTTTACTGTTTCAAATGTCACCAGAAGGAATCAAAGGGACAGATATAGCTACACTGTCTTTCAAGATCTGAGTGATTCAGCTCCTTGCTGCTGCTGAACCCAGAACCGACCCTGGTGGAGGTATGTGGGTACAGCTTGAGGTGGAACATAGGGTCTATTTTGGTGAGTAACACAAGAGCCCCGGGCTCTGCAGGGAGGAAAGAAATATGGATTCTAGTCCCAGCTCTGCCACTCACCATCTGAGTAACTCTGGGCCTGTTGTTTCTTCCAGGTCTTCAGTTCCTCAGCTTTAAAATGAGCAATTTGGATGCATTTCTCTGAACTTTGCTTTGATGATATGTGCCCCCCCCCAACCCCACTCAGCCATGCTCTCAGAAGCACACAGCAGAAAGGAAGTCAGAATTGGTGGGGTGCTCTCTTTGGTGCATTTGAAAGATGCCTGTTGAGGGCTCACGCTTTCCATCCTTCCTCTTATGTACATGTTTCTACACAGTGGTCATCACCAGGAACCCGAGAAACTGCCCATACACAATGACCCAGAGTCCCTGGAATCATGCTTCTGATCGAGGGCATGGCACACAACTGAGCCATTCATTCCATTCCAGTCTGCATGATCAGGATACCCTGGCACCTCTCCTGACCCTCATCACCACCAGTGGGGCACAAGGCAGTGGGGCCAAGGGCCCAGGGCAGGTATGTGGAGCACAGCGTTGGATAGGACCCACGGCCAGAGCTTGGAGATTGCAGAGTGGAGAAAGGACTTCGAGAGTCTTCAGGTGCAGCCTCCCACCTCACGCAGGGGTGACAGCATCATCCACAGCATCCCTGGTAGTCGGTCAGTGTCTGCTTGCATACCTCCAGGGGACAGGAGCTCAAGGAGCTGCATTGCCTCCAAATGCAACTCCTTCTGTTGTGGGGAAGCTCCAAGTAAAGGAAGTTCTTTTTTGTTGGTGCACAAGACTGTCCCTGCTCCCCTGGGGCTGGGCAGTCAGCCCTAGCTTCCCCTCCATAACTCTGAGAGGGTAGAAGACACCCACTCACCCTTTTAATTCTTCCTAAACTAGGCAGCTCTGGTTTTCTCTCCATTCTGGCCATCTGCTTCTGGACATGCTTTGGTGGATGAATTAATCAAAGCTCTTTTAAAAAATTAGGTTGATATCAAAGCCAAGAGGTCCATCTAGAAGCACCAAAGTCCTGACAAGGGAAGAGTCGATGTATTGTGGTTTATAGACATGAACATTTTTCTTGTCTTTTTTTAAATTTTATTGTGTATCAACTCTAGAAACAATGCTTCGGTTTTGGTTTCAGATGCACTACCAAAAGGCGTTTTTATACCTGGTCCAGTATGTGTGTCTGTTGAAAGGTGACATTTTATCATTGGCATATGGGCTTTGAGGTCATTTTAAATAAATCTTGACTCACTTCCTCTCCATGACAATTCAAATGAACCCACACTTTTCCTGAGAATGGCAACTGAGAACAGTCCTACCACTTGGATTTGGGGAGCAGCACTGAGTTGCTGCAATCAGACACATTTTAGGGGCTTTCAGGGCCATGTGCTGAGTCAGCTCCTCGTCTCAGTCAGGGGAGTTTGGGCAAAGACCGAGCCGTGGACCAACTTACTTTCTGGGAAGCCTCACTGGGCCCTGCCTGTGAAGCTGCTGGGCTACCATTTTTCTGCATCTTTTACCAGCATCTCATCCCTTCTCCAGGCTCCTAAGGAGATGCCTCCCTGATGTCCATGTTACCACCAAATTACTTGTCTTGGGGTGAATTTTACCCCCAGGCTGAGGCTCAGCTGCCTTTCATTCGGTTGCTGATAAAAGCCCTATGGAAGGGATGGACTGTTGGTCCTGGTAGAGGCCCCGGGAGCAGGTAGTGTGGGGGGGGGGTGGGGTGCATATGTGAGACACCCTTCCAGGCAAAGGTGTGCCGAAGTTCCTAACCTCACCAGCTGTCCCTGTCCTTCCACTGGGCCTGCTGGCCCTGCTTTCCTTCCTGAGCAGTCCCAGAGGCCACAGTTGCCTCCTTGTCACCTATTTCATACATGAGGGCGGAACCCATTCTCTCTCCCTCTTTTCTCTCTGCACGCAGGCATGGTAAGAAGGATGGTCACACTCTGCGTATGACTAGCGTGGCCACCATCCCGGTTTTAACACCAGAAGTCCCACATCCCCAAAACCCATTAGTCCCAGGCAAACTAGGCTGCCCCGTCACCCCGCTGATGGGACCCTCCTGTGCTGAGGATTCATAAGCCTCCTCACGGTTGTTCTCCTTTCTTCACTTTTATGGGAAAGGTGGAGATGAGAGACTATGGGGGTCCAGAGTTCTCCACGTGCTGTCTGGAGGTGGTTTCTGCTCTCCCTGAATCGCAGGGCACTTCTTTGGGAGGGGCTAAGACAGGTCATAAGAACCAGATCGCAGTGAGGAGGAGTAGGTGCAGCGCTTCAAGGCAACCGGTAAACTTTGTTTAATGCCCCTCAAGTCAACAGGATCTGCTATTAAATGCACATGAGCACACACATACATGAATACAGCAGGATTTCTTCCCTATGAGATGCTTCTTGTCCCAGGAGCTTAGCAACTGTACCTGCTTATATAAAATCTTATTTCTCAGTGGCAGGTCTACCATCTTAAAGGGTGACTTGTACGCACAGGGCCCTCAGATTGCAGGATAGGTGGGAAAATGAGACCTTACCTCATCACTGGTCCATATCTTCTGGACTCGCTTCTGTGGGCAAGTCTGTGATCAGTGTCTAGGGAAAGGACAGCCATTGTAGGTAGAGGAGCCTTTGTCATTGTCAAGAAGATGGTGTCCTTTGCAGAGAGGGTCGTCAGCAAATTTTACAGTCTCCTTTGACCAAGGATGGGATGATGTGGGTGATGCTTCAAAGGCCCATATCAGTGGTTCCCTGGACAGGACCAGATGTGTTCTGTCTGGACAGCTGCTAGCCTAGCATTCTGGGAATCCAGGTAACCTACCACGCATGTAAAAGACTCAGTAAGGGGAGACTTGGAGCTCATTCAAGGAAGGAAGAGGCCTATATCTGGCCCTCTTCTCTGAGAAGACCACCATTTCCCAGGAAGTGTTCAGGGTCAAGAAGAGGTGTTCCCGGGAGGAGGGGCAGAAGGGTCTTGACAATGATGGGCATGAGGGATGCTGGAACCAGACTGCCCCATGCTGGATAAAGGGGCTTCACCCCTGCTGCTTCTCACCTTGACTCTCCAGTCTACAGGCTGTCCAGGCAGCAGCCCAGAAGCTCACTGGCCAGCTCATGGTCAGCAGCTAGAAAAGAGATTAAAAACCAATGTCTTCAACTGACACCCAAGTATGCGTTGGTAGAAAAACTCATCCTTTCTGAGATTTCACCTCATCTCACTGACATGTCCTCTCCATGCTGCTAATTTGCTGTTTCCTGAGAAAGTTGCCGAGTAGCTGAGCTTGGTGGGTGGGTGTGGGGAGGCGGGGTGAGGGAGGGATCCAGGGAGGGACTGGGAGAGGCTGGCCTTTAATATTGTCTTCGGAACAACAGTGATGTCTCCTCGGTGTTGTGCTGTCTGCCTACCCGTTTTTCTCTTTTCTCTTTGAGTCTCTCTTTCGTAAGAGATCAGCGTGGCTTTTTCTCCACTACTCAGCTTTGCTTGGTCAGAGTCCTTCCAATAACAGCTGGTCAAGTGCAAAAAAAAAAAAAAAAAGGCAAACGCATTGACCTCTCCTAACCATACTTCACCATCTTTCTTCCACCCAGCCTAGAAAACGGAGGCTGAATATTTTGTTGAATTTAAACAAATCAGCAGTGACTCTGAGTGTGGGACATCACGTCACTGTGGGGCACTTGCTTCACTTGTTTCATCCACAAAATGGGGAAAATCTCTGAGCTGCCAGGAGTTTTCCAATGTGTACCATCCGAGGGCTACCACCAGGGTTTTTACCAAATGTATGTCTTGCTGGTACTGTGATTTATGTAATATTTTTATTCTAGTCAATTCAAGTTTTCACTTACATAAATTTACTTCAGGAAGCAACATTTTGTTGGTACCCAAAATAGACAATCATATTACTTGCCATAAATAGAAAGCAGCCATGGAGATAGAGGACAACGAGACAAGGCTATGACATTCGGATGAGAAGCCAGCCCTCAGAGCCTGCCCAGGCTCCTGTGGTTGGAAGGGAGATGAGTGAGTGGGGGAGAGCGGATGGGGGCAACCCCTCTGATGATGGGCTCTTTAAACAAGGGAGTGTTGAAAGAGAATTTGCCAGAAATGAACTTTCAAACTTTATGAGTTAATGTGATTTAATTGCAAGCTGTATTCCACACTTTTGGAAACATAGAGAGGAGGGAAGCTAAACTAATCTTTTAAGAAATATTATATGAGAGAGGACCCAAAAATACCTGGAATTATCTTCTGGAGGATGTGCTCCTTATGGGACAGGATTCCCTCACTAGATGAGTGTTCTAGGAACCCATCTGTATCAGTGTGCCAGCTGGTGTTGTTGTGAGAGGCTGTGTTGGGCTTCAGTGAATTTTTTGGAAGACTCTTTCAACGCATTTGCCCATTTCATGATGGGTGATTTATGAGCGCACCTGCCCACACTGTGTGCAGAATGTTCAGCAGTTTGTGACCAAAAACAGTTTTTTGACCAAAAATAGTTTTTGACCCCGTGCCCCACCCTCCCTATCCACTCCACCTGATCTCACCCCGGGCAACTTTTTTTTTTTGTTTCCCTGGAATGAAAAAAAGGCCTCCAAGGGAAACATTTTGCCATGTGAAAAAGGTGAAACAAAAAAAAGGCAGAAACACTAAAATGCATCAAAATTGATGAGTTCAGAAACTATTCTGAATAGTAGAAAAAATGTCTCAATGGATGTATTACATTAAATGGAGAGTACTTTGAAGGTGACTGAAGTTTCAACATGTAAGAATAAATATACAATTTTTTATAAATAAATTCTGGGTTGTTTGGGGTCCCTCCTCATATTTGATTTAGATTAGGTTTTGCTTTTCCCTTCTATTTCAGCTCACCAAGAACATATCTTAGTTAATGATAATAATAATAATAATGTAGAATCAAAACTGAAGCTACCATTTACTGAGCATCTTTCTGCTAGCACTGCGGAGAGTGCTTTACATGGATTATTTTATTTAATCCCCATGACATTGTACAAGGTAAACATAAATACCAAATCACCCCTGCTTCACAGATGAGCAAACCTTGGCTGAGAGATCTGCTGCCCAAGGAAACAGACCTGGGAAGTGTGGACTTGACTGTGAACATAGGCAGTCTGATGCTCAAGCCCTGGCCCTGTTCATTGTTGGGCTTAATTTAATCCACATGCACATGTCAGACCCAATGCTGGGAGAGAGCGGCAAATAAACCAGGTGTGGTTGCCTCCCTCAGCCCATGTTGCCTAAGCGTCATCTCCCTTCTGCACCAGTTTGGGACCCGAAGAGCACCTGGGGAATGCCTGATCCAGGGGAAACGCTGCATCTTGCTTGCTCTGTTGCTTTTTCCTGCACCCTTTCCTTGTCAATTTCCATCTTTAAACAATGAGGAGACACAGGCAGATACTGATCAGCAGGAAAGGCCCTTTGGCACTGATCTTTCCCAGCCTTTTCAGTATTTAGGGGCCAAAGTCACTGAATAACCAGTGATGTACTCTGGTTAGAATCAGAAGAGTGAGCCAAGGGAGAGCTAATGCTTGTATATTTCAGACTGACCCTGGGACCCCCTGGGGGAGGCACTTTGACGTCCCACCTTTTTAGCTGGAAACTGCACTTGGTGGAATTGCTTACACTAGTTTCTCTGCACCTGCACCACGAGATCTCCGAGCCTCTCAACGCCCCTTGAGTGCGGAGATCATTGACTTCATTGTATCGAAAAGGAAACAGACTTTGTGCGAGGACACGGAGCGTATATTGGGACAGAAATCGAGACTGAGACACTTTCTGTCAAGCCATTCTAACAGTGTTTTCTTTCTCCTCTGCTTTAAATGTATCTGATTTCTCAATATACAAATTCTATATTTTTGAGGCTATATAAATGATGGGTTATACAAATAATGTATTTCTGCAATCTAATCTCATTATAAAAAATTGTAATATAGATACAGCAAAGTACTTTTTGACTCCAACTCAATCTTACTCCAAGAAGTAACTGCTCTTATTGCCTGGCTTCTATTATCCAAGACAGTGTTCTGTGTATTTACACATCTATAAATGTACGTATAAATGAATAGTTTTGTTTTTCTATAGAAATAAGATGAGGCTGTATATGATAATGTACAAATTGCCTTTCTCAATGGCACACCTCCAACATCATTTCACATCAGCATGTGATTCTTCTCCATTCCTTTTAGTTGCTGTGCGCGCACTTCCTACGACCGACGTTGTGTGGTGTGTGGTATTATCTTTCATGTTCTAGCTGTACCCCATGTCTGAGCGGGGTGTTGGAGGCATCGGAATTTCAGGAGCCTCCTTTTTCTGGGACTGTGCTAACCACGTGAAGGTCAGCTGGCATGGCTTTGAGTCTGAGCGGCAGCAGCAACTCCGACTTGCCAGCCTTCCTGCGGGGAGGGTGGCCCTTACCTGGCTCCCCAGTCTCTTCCCTCCCTTTGAGGGGCCAGGACACTTCGCTCAAGCTGCATGGGCTTTGGAGTCTGACTGCTGGCTCCACCACTTCCTATGTTTGGTTTCTGATCAAGTTTTCTAACCTGCTCAACCCCAATTTCACCAACAGTAAAGTGGGTGACATAAGACATATTTTGAAGTGTCAGTATGAGGATGTATAGAAAGCACTTGGTAAACACTTCTAAAAAAGCTTTCATAGGGTCATTTTTTCCTCTGAATAGCATCACCAGTTCTCTCTGCTTCCCGTCAGCCTGGTGTGTGGTCAGAGGAAGCGAAGGTTATACAGAGGGACTAGAAAAGGGGAAACCCTGTCCTACTGAAGGGAGCTACAGTGGGAGCAACACTGCCCCCACTCATCACACCTTCCATACACTGATGTGGGGGGGGGGGCCCTCACCACTGCCCTGGGCAATGGGCATATCATTCACTGTTAACCATTTTGCAGATGAGGAAACTGAAGCTCCAGAGTCAGGCTCGTGACCATTTCTCTCTCTGTCACCCAGAAGTTGTGTGAGTGAGTCAGAATCCAAAGCCAGGCCTTCTGAGTCCAAATGCGAAGGTCCTGGAAGAATGATGGTGCCAGGTCTTATTTGGAGGGGTTATTAGGACTCATGCGCACTGTGAGAAACCCAGTCCTACCCCTAACATTGGCATGAATTCATGAATCCCTCCATAAGACATCCCTTAAGGCCTTTTAGAATGTGCCAGCTCCACATTGTTGTGTGGACAAACGGGACACAACCCAGTGGTAGGCAAGGCCTCCAGTCTGTAAGCAAAGAATGGTTTTTACTTTTTTAAGTGGTTGGAAACAAATCAAAAGGTATTTTGTGACATGTGAAGATTATGTGCAATTCAAATTTGTGTCCATAAATAAAGTTTTGTGGTAACACAGCCAAGCCCATGTGTTGATGGATCCTCTGTGGCTTTCTCACCACGAGAGTGGCATTGAGTAGTTGAGGCTAAAATATTTACTATCTGGCTCTATGCATAAAAAGTGCGCTGACCTCCACCGCAGGACGATTGCTACGTAGCCATTCGGTCCACAATCACCGACTGCCTTCTGTAGTAGTTATCTCCCAAATTCTTTTTCGTTTTTTCAGTTGGCCCTGTCCGGGCAGCTGTAGGGTGATTTCAGCGCCCCCTCTGCTGTACTTATTCTAACAGTGCACTGACTGAGACAGCACAGCGGATCAACAAAAATTAGAAAGCAGCGACCTCTAGTGGCTCACCTAAGTATTAGATTATTTGGTTAAGGTTACAGTGAGAAAGTTTGAATAAACTGAGGGCTGGGGTTTTGTATATTTTGAAATATCTATTATAGAATGTTCTATACCTTGTCTTTTAATGACCATTGTTCTAACCTGGAGAGTGGGACAGGCTCTGTTAGTTAAAAGGGAGGTTATCCGACTTAAAAACAAGGCACTAAAGAGATGACTATTACTAATGCAATGGGAAGAATTTCTAAAGCCTTGGGAAAGACGGCAGAAAGACACTGATTATCATTTACACTGTCTTAGTGTTAAGAAAACTTGCTGGTATCCTTACATTTCTTTAGACATTAAGGAGAAAGAGGCAGCCTGGAGTGGGGCCACAAATCCGCCACTGGGACTTCATCCTACGGTCCTTAACCAATTCCGGACCATTGGTGAGCTGTCCCTCTGGGTTTGTTACTCCTGTAAAGGAGTAGGTTGGACTGGACAAAGGGCCCTCAGCACTCACACAGACCACACTTACGTACTCGTGCACCATGTACCAAGGGGTTAGGCTCTGAGAAACGTGTCCTTGGATGGTTCTGTCACTGTGCAAACAGCAGGGTGCACTTACACACACCCACATGCTATACCTACTGCTGCAGCTGTACGAACAGTACTTTTACAGGAGGGGCCGCCCCACAGGTCTGTGGACACCAGCAAACACATGATTGCTTTGTGCAGGTTTCAGCCTATCAGCAACCTGTGTTGTGACTGGACCCATTTGTGGTTCCTCTGATTGCAAGGTGGCCCTCAGCAGTGACCTCCAGGCAAACTTGAACATAAGGTTTATTACAGACCTGGAAATGACCCACACCACTTGAGGCCACACAGCAAGCTTGAGGGTAGTAAGATCATGGGCCTGAGGTTTTGCTTTAATTGGGGTTCAGGGAGGGAGCTCAGGGTGTCCAGAATTCATTCTTTATTTGTGAATTTAAACCTGGAGAGTGAGAATATAAAGCGTGGGAGGACAAGAGAGTCAAGCAGCCCGAATTGTCAGTTAGTGAAGTCAACCAAGGCCACCGGGACAAAGGAGCCTCAGTGCAGGACGCAGTCAGGCTCCTTTACCCGGGGCTGCGGCTGCCCTGGCTCAGCTGCCTTCGAGGGGGCCCTTGCAGTCCAGGCTGTGTCACAGTTACAGGAACAGCAAGAGCCACCTGCTAGGGCTCCCACGACGGTAGCGTGCTGGGCTGAGGTTCTACCAGATGGCCATGACGTCACCAGGGGACAGGAATGCTTTTGCTCCATTAAAATCTGATGGGACCATTGTCCTCATAGTGTCGTCAACTGAAACATCATCACGTAGCACATGACTATTTGAAAAGACTGGAAGGTTTCCCCCAGACCTTCAGTGAAGCAATTGTTGAGGTCACTCAGCTAGCGCATGGCAAAGCTGTCCCTCGAATGCAAGTGTTGCTTTAAAAGGGGGTTTGTCTTTTTTGCCTTAACCTGATATTCTAAAACTGCAGAGATCTGTGCAATGTCAGGTTAACCTCTCTCCTAAAGGGAGGACAGAGGCCGTCTCCTGACGGCCAGTCTGGGAAATGCTGTTCTGCGCTCTCTCGGTCCTGTGGTTCCATGGGCTGGAAATCTTGCAGCCACAGAGCTCAAAGAGAGTGAAACAGGAAAGTGAGTTCCGCTGGAACCTCAGACACCACTCCACCCACTCCTTGCTTGCGTAACTCGCTATTCTTCTTTAAAAAGAGGGATTCAAGTCCACAGCAAGAAAAAAGTTTTTAATAAACTTTTATTTTTATAGCCAAGATAAAGCATATACACAATTGAATGTGGAAATAAATAACTAGAAATGCTTTGCAAACTTTTCCATTTCCCCCTCAAAACTCAGTTTTTTAAACTCACAAGTCTTTTTATTTGATTTTAAGAAATATGGCAACTGTAATACCAAGAGGAAAAAGCCCCACAATTTTGTACAGAAACACGCGGCCACCTCTGACCACAGGGTTCAGCTCTTTCACTAGTAACACAAAGAAAGAACACAGGACACAAAGACTCTCCAACAGGTTTACTCAAACTGCTTCGCTCAAGAAGGAAAAGGCACAGATTTAAGGGGATGACAGTGATTATTAAGAATATAGTAAATGGGGGCTCAGTCAAAAAGTGACATTTATGAACTAAGTCAAAAAATGAACTCTTTCCAATGATCTGCCTTCATTAAAATGAATTTTTAAATTAAACTATATAAACATATGGTATAAAGCTGGTACTTAGGAAGTGTCTTTGTATAGTTCCTTTATGTACAAATCTTCATATACAACTTCAAGGTTCCTTATGCATTTCCTGTACACAACACCGAGCTGCGGCCCTAGTCCCCGCGGAGCTCTCTCTGGCAGCGATGGCCCGGCGGCTTCCCACCAGAACGCTGGGAAGGGGGAGGGCCCAGTCAGATGTAGTCATCCTCGACCGGCTCGCCATTGACATCACAGTAGTGGATAAAAATGGCCACTACTCGCTGAAACACACCCTTCTTCATCTGACGCATCTCTGAAATTTCTTCTCCTATTGTTTCCATACAGATGTCTGCAGACAGCTGCCCTTTCCTTCGAGGAGCATAGATGGTGCCTTGGAAATTAGAAAGAAAAGGGGAAACATTATCAGACTCCTTTGGAAAGTCGCTCGATTAAGCTGGTCCATGAGACGTGCCTAGACACACTGATGTGAAGGCGCTGGTGTGCGTACAGACCATGGAGCGGGCCCCTCGGCCTGGTTACACAGCCACGGCTGATGTCCCGGGCAGCACACATGGGTGGGTAGAGGCCCGGGGTGGAAACCCGCCCTAGAAGTTCAGTAAGTCATGGATGTACATGGAGCTTATAAAATTCATTTACTCATAAAACAGTTTTTGAAAACATCCTGTAAGTACACAAGTGTGCCAACACCTAGAACAACATGTACAACTTCCTTCAAGTTCCTCCCAAATTCCTGCAACTAAATCGTAAGTTCCTCCATGCTACCCAGTAAGAAGCTGCTCATAAGTAGCAAAAGGACAGTTAGTGTAACTGGAACAAATCTGAAATAATATAACTGACAATAAGGAGTAACAAAATTATAAACAGGAAATAAAAACATTGAGGTAGGAAAATCCATCTGACGGAATCCTTCCCACCAGCCTTCAAGAGATCCCTGGTAAGTCAACTGATTGTCTATTGTACAAATTTAGAGGTATTTTTTGTTGGAGGAGAACCAAATATTAACAAAAAGCAAATAAAAACATTTACATGGGAAGTGATTTAGAAGCTGCACTGCCCCTAACTCTCAAACAAGCTGATGTGTCTAACACAGTAGGATCAGCTCAAACCAGAGAACACAAATCGGGTTGTAATTACTTTCTTCATCGTCTTCAAAATCGTATCTGGCGAAGCTGTTGGGTTCTGCTGCCCGCAGTGATCTCAACCAAGGGAAGTCGGAAATCAGGGAGTACGGGGCGCCGTCCACCACACCTACAAGAAGACGTCAACAGTGCTACTGCAGAGGAAGTAACCAGGCCAGACATGCAGTGTTTTGCGAGCAGAATGTGGAATGTGCTCCCGCCCCTCTTGGCTGAAAAAGCGTCACCGGACTAGGACATGTAAATTCCAGTCCAGTTCTGCCACTATCCGGTCATGGGGTCCAGGTCAGACTCTGCTTTCACGAAGCCTCAGTATGGTTTTTGCCTCCCTCCATGTATGTAAAATAAAGAGGGTGAGACAGGTGCCTTGAAGTCACTCCCAACTCTCAAACTAGAGCAAGTTCCAATTTCCTTCCCCTCTGTTTCAACACTACTTGGATTACCTTTGGGATAGTACGGATTCATTCAGGGAGAGCAGTTGTTAGCTGGTCCCTGCTACCTGCAGATGGTCAAAGCATCCATATCTGGACCAACTGTCAGGCTCCCGTTCCTGTCTCTCAAGGACATGCCTCTCCATCTAGTTAGGTGACAGCTCTTTAGCTTTCCAACCGGTCTGTGAAGGCTCACCTTCTAAGGTATAGATGTCTCTGCCCCAGGGGTACCTGGGGTACTTCTTTAAGTCGTCTTCAGTTCGAGTGGCTTCAGGGAAGAATTCATACTTAATGAGCTCTCTGGAGGCAGCACAAAAAAAAATCAAATAAAAATTACAAAACTGGAAATTATGTTGAGGTGTGGGGGAGAAACTGTCAAAACTGGGCTAGGCCTAGATTCTAATGAACATCTCAAATTAAATAATGAATACCTAGTGGAAGACTCAATCTAGTGGAAGACTAATCAGGTCAAAAATCACTTTCTTCACTATCTTCAAAATCATTTCAGGTAAAGAAACAGAGCCATTCTCTAATCAAATGTCTTGGTATATAAGGTGTTTAATAGAATGCTTACATAACGAATGCCTTAAAAGTCCAATTTTATGATGATGTAAAACATCAGTTTTAAGATTTTTAACTTGCTCTCTTTTCTATGCTCTGAGGCTAAAGAACAGAAATCAACTGTACGTGCACAGCCTGCTCCTGGAATTTTTCTTTACATTTTAAAATAAAAGCTGCAAATACATGTAGGCTTTCTAGTTTAAGGCTCTCACTCCTGTTTCTTCACATGTTGTATCTCATGGGTCTCAGTGCTGAAAATGCCCAGATGAGACCATCTAAAACAGAGAACAGGATCTGCTTCTACGAGCCCGTGCAGAAGGGCCTCCGGGGGCCGCAGGTGACTTACTGATTGATGTTTGCTATGGTGTCCATCCAGCTGCGGATGCGCACCTTGTTCCGCACGTTGGGAGGGTTACTGAACTCGTGGATGATGCAGATGTGGTAGGGATAGGGACCACTGAACAGCTTCTGCTCCAGCGTCAGTGTGTCCACCTACAGAACACAGCACAGAGAGCTTTGGGCCAAAAAGCAGAGCACCTTAGAAATCCACCTCTTAAAGCTTGGACAACATCTCCTGGGGCCGGCCCTACATTTTAAAACCTTTGGCTGATTTGAAAATCCAGTGTCCCATTCAGCCCTGAACACAGCTTACCAGGCTGGAGGCGAGGCTGAGCAAACTTGTCTGTCCAGCAAGCTCAGTGATTTACCTTCCACTGTTGTGTAAATGCCCCTTAAACGGAGAGTCTGGAATCAGGTGACCAACCCCAGGAGCACTGAGCGTACTTCCGAGTCTGTCCTCACAGGGTTCAGTGCTGACTGCACTACAGGACCACAGGCCCTGTTCAAACTGACCTGGCCTGTCCCAGCCACCCTGCTGGCCTTCATTCCCTTGCTTTCTCCTCAGGCAGTGCCCTCTTCCTTATCTCTGCTTAGGAAGCCCCCTCTGGCCGCCCAGCGGCTTTCATGCCCACCTCCTCCACCCGCCTCCTCCTGGAAAGGCAAACTCCCTGAGGGAAGGATGCCACTCGACGGACAATTTGTTTAAACGCCTCTTTGGTGGCTAGGCTCAAATACTGATGGCAGAGACTGTGTGATAGTTCCTTTAAACTCCCTTCAGGCATTAAACGTTAAGTCTTACATATAGTGTATACTCTGTTTTTTGTTGTTTTATTGAGAAATAAGTCATATATATCACTGTATAAATTAGAGGCACACAGCAAGTTGGTTGGTTTAGGAATATTGTGAAAGGTTCAGCTAACATCCACAATTTCATAACAGGTACGCTAAAACTGCCACCCTCACCATGTAACTTCCTTTTAAAACCCATCGAAATCCAGCAGAGAAGCATGGAGGAGGACTGGCAAGACTGCCGAGCCTGGTTAAGAGAACTCTGAGAATCTAAAGAAGCAAGACTGTGGGGTGAGCAAATGAGTAAATGCCAAATCCCCAAAGGCTGAAGGCTAAGAGAAAGTATCACTGCAGTTCAGGTGTCCTGAGAAAGGGGCTCAGCTCGGTACCTGCTGCATCGGGCGTAGGTATATGATGCGGTTCCTCTCGGGAGGCATGCGGAGTATCTGGTCTAGTACCTGATCCATGTTCAGTTTCTTGCATTGTGCATAATCGAATCGGTTCACAATTGGTGCGTTTTCGACTTTTAAATGTTTCAGAACCCTGCACCTGGTAGCTGCAAAGCGAAAACAATGGTAAGCTGCACAAATAATCTGTTCAAAGTAACAGAGCAACGTCTGGCCTATCTTGAGTCACCCTTGGAGGACTGGCCTGATGTGTTTAGCACGAAATACTACAGACGTAATAAATATCTCAAACATCACGTACTGTCATAAAGTACAACAGACAGTTATCTTAAGTAATTTGAAAATGCGACTCTGTTCTGTTCAAAAGAAGGGGGTCACTCATATGCTAGAGGGATGGTCAGGTACCTTCTCTCATCTAAGATTTTACTGGCAAGGAATTCAAGTCCCACAGAATGACTTGCCTAAACATAGGACTTGTTCAGGAAATGTTTACTGAAAAGAATGAATGATGGTAACAAGAAAGTCTACAGTTTACGGTGGTGGTCAAATAAACCTGGAATAATCCACATATATTATTTTACATTCACCCACAGAAAACGAGCAGAGCTGATTTTAATTCCTACATTGGGTATAAAAGCAGAACCTTAAAAGACCCAGAAACATATGCAATCATTGGTCTAAAGGTAGACAGGCCAACGTGGTAGCCACCAGCCATCTGCAGCTATTTAAAGTTAACTACAATTAACAATGCAGTTCCTCAGGCACTAGCCACAGGTCAAGTGTTCAACAGTCACATGTGGCCACTGGCTGCTGTGCCAAATAGTGCAGGTTTAGAATACTATGCCAACTTAAACAAAAAATCTCCATTTTTTTTCATCCCAAATTTCAATCTGATTTAGTTTTTATCATAGATTATAACGTTGTCCAACTCAACAGCGAGAATCAGATGGAAGATACTATAAAACCGTAAGGTCGGTATATCTGATCTTTTTAACTCATTAAGGGCATCTTCTGTAACGCCTCTGACCCAGATACTATCGTCTTGCACACTCCAGCCCTGTAGCTAAACTGATGTTCACACAGGGGGCAAGTCCAGTCTCTAGCCTTTCCGACTCCTCTCTCCTGCGACATGGCAGGAGAAAGGGAGCAGGAAAGGAGGAAAGGCAGAGAGAGGGCTAGCTGGTGATAAGGGTTCAATGGTTTTCGGCTGTAAAACCAGACATGGCAAAGGTCATTCCAATTTCATTTGGCCATCTCACCCGACATAACTTAGCTGTCTTCTAGTGACCAAGTTACTTATCTAAGGTCCCCTGGCCTGTGAGCTAAACAATTTGGTTTAAGGGCAAAAGGCTGAGCCTGAGGTCATGGGATCCACCACTAGGTCACAGAAGATACAGAGACAGCCACCCAGTCAAGCGTGGAGGTGAAAATTCTCAGAGCAACCACCACTGAGAAAGGGATGACCGCTGAGGGCAGAGCTAAAAGCCCTTGTTTGTGGCCTTCAGCTAGGCTGGGTCCCCTGCTGTTATGATCTTCTGAGCTTTTAAAGGGTCCCTGCCCTGTTTTAGGCGGAAACTACCACAGGTGATTATTATTTATTAGATGTGTTAAGACCTCATTGGTTGGAATACACCTCTTAAAGTATTACTTAGTGGGCCTAGGGCCCCCCACCTAGGTCTGGTGTTTTCTAGAATTCAAGGGAGAGGTTATATGTTTAAATCTCAGTTTTATTTCTCCCTTCTAGGATTCTCCTGGTTTATGGCAAAATGTTTGGTAATAATTTGTTTTGTTTCACTACCAGTATTATAGAAGTGCAAGAAAAAAAAACCCTAATTATTTTTTGCAATACTAACATAATACAACTTAACACTTATTAAGGCTTTAATTAGAGGTCAGACCCTCTACTGTGTGGATGTATATATGTGTATACACACACACATCAATCACAGCATTTAACCCTCATGAGTGCTTTATAAGGTAAGCATCTTCCACACACTTTACAGATTGAAAAAAATGAACACAGAAACTATATATAACTATCCCAAGGCAAGACACAAGTCAGATCTTCATAGTTTTACATGGATAGGTATCAACAATGTAATTACGAGTGAAAAGAGAAAAATAAACAGATCATGTACAGGACATACTATTTAAACATTTTAAACTCACACAAACTAATACCCTACAGTGTTTCAGAGATAAACATGTGTACAAGCAAACACAGGAAGGATGGACTGGAAGGACACACATTAAACACACAAGTACAGGCGGTGGACGCTGATGGGCCTGGCAACGAGGGACATATGGGGCCCCTGGACTGATGATAACAGGCCACAGACTGAGGCTGTGACTAAGAATGTCAACCAAAGTCAGAGCAGTTAAGTACGTAAGGCCTGGTCACCACTCCCCCTGAAAACAGTCACACACAACACACATCCAGCCTCGCACAGTTAGTCCACAGCAGAGACAGAATTCAAGCTGAGGCCTATCTGATTTGGTCAGATCAGGGAGCAAATACCATTTAGAGGAACTGAAGGAGAGGCTATTTTAAAGGATGAACCAAGCAAGTCTCTGCCACAAATACTACTAAATTATCTGAGAATTACGGAGCAGGACAGAATTAGAAATAATCTGACAGAGTGATTCCTTTGAAAAATAGCACAGTAATGTAGTATGTATGAGCCCATAATCCTTTACACAAGCTCATGAAGCCCTGCTTGACACCGGCGTTGGTACGCACCATGGATGAACATCATCTTGGGACAGTCTTTTAGCACCAGGTCTGTGATTCCGCAGTTGGTCATGGTGACTCCGACCAGGTTTTTGGACTTTAACACAAGGACCTATGAGAAAAGAAATTTAAAGTTAGAGGTCTCTTTCTGTACTTTCTTTGGAAAACTTAAATGCTTTCACTGGTACAAGTGAGAAGCCGCTGTGACCGATTTCTTTTGTTTAGAGCAAGGAAAGCATACAATCATGGGAACCCTGGTTCCTTTCCATTACTCAGGCTCTTGGCTGGACTGAAAGGTGAGGGCTTTGTCTTCACCTGCACATGGTCATCCTCAATCACAGGGTCACTGGTACTGGTGGACTTATCTGCTGTCCGCTTCCGCTTCACAGAATGACGTGGCTTTGTTTTAGCAACCTCTAGAAAAAGCAAGAGGAACATGCAAATTTTAGCCTTGCTTTCTTTCCTTCAAGACGGCACATTCAATTGTGTGTATATAAACTTCATCAAGGCAGCTCTCAAATCTACAACATGGTCCCCAGTGGAATAGTCAGACTGCTATTTCCAACTGAATGCTCCAAAACCAGATCACCCTCCATGGTCGCAAACACAGTAGCCCCTTCTCACCCTCGGGCCATTCCAACCATCTAAATAATATTCCCACCTCTAGTCACGCAAGCCATCTGAAAGATCATGGGTGGATTAAACTCACCAATGTCCTGCCAACAACTTTAAATTTTCAACTACAGCTTAATAAATGCATTTCAATGCCCGAGCTTCGGAGCCATGCTTCAGCCCACCTGCCAGTTTTATCCGCCCTATAGCCTAGGCAGCCCCCATTGCCAATGCCTCTGAAGCCATTAATCATTCTAGTTCCTTCCGCCCAGAAAAACTTCCCTGAGTTTACTTTGGGAAACACTACCCATCCCTGAAAACACCATCTCAAAAGTCACCTTTTCTGACAAATCACCTGGATTCCCAAACAATAGGGTTCTGTAATTCCCTGTATACTTCTTTTATTGCTCTATTTAAACTAAAAAGCTCCTTGAGGGCAACAATACTGTCTTGATTTTTGTACCCAGGTCAGCCACTAGCAATGATCAAAAATGAACATTTACCAAATGAACTGCACTCAGCAGTCACTGAATGAATGAATGCATCACAGACAGATGATATAATAATAATAACAGCAAATATTTACTGAGCGCTTACTGTGTGTCAGGCACTTTTCTAAGGGTTTCACTAGTACTAAAATAATTTAATCCTTTTAGCAGCCCTTTGAGATAGATTTATTATTCTCCTTATTTTACAAATTAGGGAAGTAAGATGTCGGAAGTTGGCAAAGGTAAAAGCAGTGTAACCAGCAGCCAAACCCAGGCAATCTGGTGGCAGTTACTACGCTAAAGAATCTGCAGTCTTTCATCTGCCAAACCCTAGTTCGCATGGCCCTAACTCGTGTGCCAATAGTGCTCTCAAACATTACAGTTTATTTATTAAAGCTAGTATGACTTTATATACAAGTTCTAAATTCATCTCCACAACTTAACAAGCATGTATATATTCTAAGACAAGACACTAAAAGTTAGTCCTCATTTTTGATAGTCATTCTGCAGCAGGCACTCAATGAAGAAAGACTGAGCTTCATGAGTAAAACCCCACCACACTGCTCTTTCACATACCACAACAAGATCACAACATTCCTCCTGGTAATTCTCTAACTTCAAACATGACAGATTACTAAGAAAGACAGAAAAATAAGATGCAAATATTGCAAATTCCCAAAGGCTTGGGGTTACTCTAGGAACTCTAGTTAGTCCAAGGGTTGTTTTTGTTTTTTTTTTTTAAACATACCAAACCTTTCCTCCACCACCTGAAATCTTTGTGAAATTTTACCATATGCTTTGGTTGAAGCCTAAAAGGGAACTCAAAAGTTCTAACCAGCAAACTTGCAACATCTCCCTGAATGCAAGCAAAACCCCGGGGTTCTTGAAAAAGATAAAAACTACCGATCTGGGCAACCCAGGGAAGGCTGCATCCCACACGATTCCTGCAGGGAAGGAATTCTGTGTCGAATCTAATTTTCTTCACTGACAAGGCATCTTCGAAAGGCAGCTAACTTCACCTGACAAAATTCACACGCTCACTACAACCAATAACAGGTCCCGGTCCCCCTCTCCCTGCACCACAAAAATGAAAGCGAACAAACACACAACAGCAGTTTGGTTCCCATTCCTTTGTGACAGTGTTGAAAGAAGGGTCTTCTAGCAGCATTCTCCTTTTAGGGCCAATTTTCAAACTCTCCCCTCTCCTTTACCTCACTAGAATATGGGGTTCAAAGGTAAACTACCTGCTCTCCAGAGCACCCAAAGTGGGTGTTTATGTTTTCAAACTTTATATACTCATAACTTTGAAAAACAAACGCTTCCCAATGTAAAAGGACAACAGAGTTTATCCTGTTATTTTTTTTATGCCTCCCTGTTTATGGACAATTAATCTTGTTTAGAGACAACTGTTAGTGCTTTCAACATCCAGCATCAACATATTTCATGTGATGGTTCCTACCACTTAGTAAGTTCACAATTTTTCACCATGTCCCACACCACATGAGACATTACGCTAGAAGCTGGGCATACAATGGTGAACAAGCAGACACTGTCCCTGCCCTCATGGAGCTCAGAGTCTACTGGAAAGACAGGCAGTAAAACACGACATGACAACATGCTGTAGTTGAAGTTAGCAAAGAAGATGCTACAGAAACCCAGAAAAGCAGACCCCTCCCATCTCAGGTGTTAGGGAAACAGGTATTTATGAAAGCCACACCATATTAATCTTAAATGTTATTCTTTGACAATCTAATCATTTTTGTGACATTTATTTTATAAAGTATTATAGAATTAGGATAAATAGAAACGAATAGGCATTTATTCCCAAAATAAAAATTCACAAGACAAATAACTATATTAGCTTCTAATGTACACTACATAAGGCCATAAATTGAAAACTAAATAAAAAGCTCAAATGTTTTCTTTAAAGCAACTTAAAAACTCAATTAAGTTTGTTCCTTTATTAGTTTGGAGTTTTCTCCTTAAAACTTTTCAAGTAGGATGGCAACAGATATCAAAAACATGCTGGATTAAAAATAACAAGTTAAAAGCCATCCAAATAACTTGTTCTTCTTTCCAAAAGAGATCTGGATAATATTCACATCAGCACTTTGACATTTCTCCAGAAAAGCTGTAAATGGATATTTGTATTATGTTTAAAAAATATTAGAACAAAATTTACCTGATATAAAACATTAGCCACATACATTAGAAGTCTCCCTAATTGAAAAAAAAATCAAAAGATAACACATGCAATTTACTAAAAAAGGAAAAAAGCACAATACAAACAATTTTTTTTATTCTAGGGAATTATTTAACCTGAAAAAAGTTCTAGTCACAAAGCAAGCCAGAAGGAAATGATAAAAGGGATCACAGAACACAAGGTGAAAAGAAGTCAAAGTCCCCAATGGTTAATATAAGAATCTGTGTTAAAAACAAAAACAAAAACAAACCCCCCAAACGGTAACTACGATAAAATGTTACCAAGAGACATAAGACAAAATAGGAGACAAAATAGTTTCTACATAGGAAGTCTCAATGCTGCAAAAATGACAATAATCATTTCAATCAATGTAACAGAAATCCAAACTAAAACCAAGATTTGTTTTGAGAGCTGGAAAAAGTTATTATAAAATACAAGTATAAAAATAAATAATAAATGTATGACTAGTCAAGGAAGTTCTGACAAAGAATAATAAAAGAGGACAGAGCACTGGAACCGAATGCCCAGAGACAAACAGGTGTATCAAAGATACATGATAGAAGAGCTTTTCAAAATAATGACATGGGAATGGATGTCAATAAATAGTACTGACACAACTTGGTGGTAATCTGAAATAAATCAAATTACTTCCCACAGATTAAAATAAACAAACAAATAAAAGAATGTGAAGTTGTGAACAATTATCTGAAACAGTTGTAGAGAAAAGCTTCCATAGCATTAAAATAAAGAAAAAAATCATAAAGGTAAACAAACACACAGATCTGACTGTACAAATATGAAAAAATAAAACTCTGCAACAAAAGGGCCGTGATGGCGAGTTTCTCTTTCACAGGCAGAGTTCCAGTTCGGGACGACTGCCGAGTTCAGAGGGACGGCGGTGACGGCTGCACAACAGCGTGAACACACTTACTGCCAATGAACTGTGCACTTCAAAATGGTTAGCATGGTGAATTCTCCCAAGGATAAAAAGTATCACAAAGCATTTAAACTTCAAGCTGGAAAAAATGTATTTTCATCATATGGCAGAACTAGTTTTTACAAAGCATAATGAAATCTTCAAATAAAACTCCTCTCTCTTTTTTTTAAATTCCTATCTTTAAATCTGAGTTTATGCTACTATGATGATTAGCACGTAAGTTCTCATATTTATCTTATAAAAGCTTATTTTTGTTCATTTAATTTTACCTAATGCAATCAGCTCTACTTAGTATATAAAAACACATTGACTTGATGTTGTGGGGCTGATTTTAAGATTTTGAAATTGAGGGAGACTTGGATAAAATAAAAATGTATTATTCTTCATTGATAGATATACATGATTTAATAAAGGCAGAGGAAATGACTTAAAAATAAGGTCAGATACATAAACAAAATTATGATTAAGAAAATGTGCTCACCCTCATCCAACACAACACCTTAGTATACACATTATAAATATTAATGAAATTATATACATATACATGCTTTCAGTATATATCTTCACCAAAATAATTCTCAGCTGAAGTACTTACCTGCTTATATCCTGGCAAACTTAACTAGAAACAAAACTAGATTTCAGAAAAAATGACTAAGTAACTGCGGAGGAGGATATTCCAGCCCCAGCAACTTCAGGTCCTAACTCCCGGCTGAGTGTGCAAACTTCACCCACAGTAAGACTTCCTGAGTGTGAGAGGGGAGCAAAGTTTATCTGCTGGGACTTAGATATCAGAATCAGGTTCCTAATTAGGGTCAATATACACAGTGGTATTTTGTTCTTAGAAACTTAACTTTCTGAGTTTTTCCGGGTTGGATGCTTTACAAGCTGTTTTACACACCCTCCCCTTCCCCATCACTGCTGAAAATAAGCCCCAAACCTGTAGGGTCACAGAACCCCAACAGAGCACTCAGTCTGCCCAGCTGACCTTACGTAGGAAACCTCATGGAACGCGCTAACACCTCCTCAAGTTCTACCCTGCAGGTGCCAGTCCTGGCGGTATTGTCATACCTGACTCAGATACCAGCGGTACATGGGACAGTCTGCTCCTGGCCCTTGTTAGGGGCCTCCGAGGGTAGTCTTCATTAGACTGCACGTCACAGCTCTCAGGCTGGGAGCTCCCCCTCCTGTCCTCACCTGTAGCCCCCGAGCCACTCCCATTAGTCCTCTCATCATGTGCTGGGCCTGAAGACCCCCCTTGTGGCAGAGTCCTAAAGGAAAAGGCGGATCTCGTACCATCCGGGCCATTCACAACACAGGCTCGGCTGGTTGAAGGACGTTCCTCATCAGAACACCTGCTAGTTCTCCTTTGGGATTCCTGAGGCCTGTGACAGCAGCATCTGGGGCAGACAGAACTCTCTGCATCTCCCTCCTCCATGGCCTCAGAGTCCTCTGACCCAGCGGGGGAGCAGACACACTGCCTGGACACATCCACTTCTGTAGGGCTAGGCTCGGAAGAGCCGCCGCTGTCCACCATCCTTACACAGTCAGGGCTTTGAGAAGCAGCGCTGAGCGAGCTGGAGTTTCCCACTGTGCTGGCGGTGGTGCTGCTGCAGCTGGGATAAACATCCTTGTTTTTTTTCTTTTCAGGAATATCCCTAGCTGCTTTCATATCGGCTTTGATCTGCTCACTGGTGACCTGACAGCCTTTCTCACAGCTGCTTTCCTCGAGGGGAAACTGCTTCGACTGGCCCATCTGATGGGAGTTGTACCTCTTTCGAAGTGGAGTCTTGCCTTTTCCACTTACTGCTTATAGAAAAAGAAGAATGGCCCGAGGAAAAGAAAAGATTTCAGTATAAATTCTGGACAATAGGTCAGAGTAAATTTGGACAGGGAACAATGTACACTAATTTTCCTAAAGTTTAATGGTGACGACATCACTCAACTGCTCAAAAATCCTCTGTGGCCCCTACTGCACACATGGTTTATACATTCCTCAGCTCAGCCTTCAAGGCTCACCCTGATCTGATCCCATACTTACATTCTACTTCCCTCCCCTCTGGATACTTTCTATGCCCCAGCCCAAACTGAACATCCCCCTGCCTTACTACATGGGGGGCTTTGTTCTCACCAATTCTTCAGCCTTGGATCTCTGTTCAGTTTCTTCTGCACCCCACCCCCAAACCGCTGTAGTACGTTCCTTGTAACATTATTATACACGTTGGACCTGACATTTCAACTGGACTAGAGGTTCCCCATAGAGTCCATGACTTACACATCCCTGCATCCCTCCCAGCACCTAACACAGTACCTGGGGCACAGTAAGGCTCAATGAATATATGAGAAATGCTTAAACAACTCAGGTTTTGTCAGGCTGACAGAAGATCTAGTTTCTAAATTCAGAAACTGAACTTTCAAGGAAATGTGAGGTTAGTCAGCTGGGCACATTACTTCCCCTTTCAGCTTCCATTAAAGCTCCTTTCAACCACAGTGTAAAGATATCTGAATTTCTTAAAAGGAATAAAATAAGAATTGAGTGATCAATCAAGGGTAAATTTTCCAAGTCTAAAGAACTGAGCTCTCCATACACAGAGGAGTATATATATTACTAGTTCAGTGTTAAATGTATACCAAATATTCTCACGTATTAAGGAGTAGGGTGCCAAGGAAAAATGAGGGGAGAATTTTTAAAAGCTTCATCCTTTGCTGAAAGTGTTAAGCATATGGTTCTGAGAAACAGAAGGGTAGGAAAGACAAGGAAGATGTATGAACCTAAAAGTTAAGAGAATTAGTTTTTTGGTGAGGCAAATTTTGGCAGAAGGCTGATGGCCAGATTTAAAGGGAGGCAGAAGATTACAAGAAAAAAACGTTAGGACTCCCTCAAGCACGGAACTAGCCACCAGCATTCACCGAGCAGAGCTGCGCAGATTATGAACTGGGCAAGGTCTGTTTTCGGTGCTCTGGCGGGCTGTGACTAACCCCTCAGCTAACCCCTGAGCCCCTGACGCCACCATTTCCTAAAGCCTCCACCTGGAAGTCACAGTCCTCATGCCTGCTCTTCCTTCCCTGAGCCCTGATTCCACAATCCTGTTGCTGTGCTACACTTGCCCTTGACGGCACTGCCCAGGTTCCCCTCTCTCTCCGGCTGCTGCCTTTCCTGCCTCCCACCACCGCTGAGGCAGGGACAGCTTACACAAACGAACAAAGGCCTCTGGGTCAGTTCCCAGGACTCCCACTAACAGGTCAGAGGACAACCGAATCCCTCACCTGACAACTCCCTGGACTGCACCGGCTCTCCGGTTTTCTCTTCACGCTCAGAGTAACGCCGAGTGCCGTTCTTAGGAATCCAGACTTCCTGGAGTTCCAGACTGTCTTCCTCGTCATCACTCTCTGAATCATGGACAGTAATTGGGGTTGGTTTCACTACACGCTGAAGACCACTGGGTCCTAAAACAAAAAGCACAGGCCTAACAGTTACTTTTTGCCCAAGGCAGGCTCTCACTCAAAGCACTATTTCCAGGAACCCAGGCTCACAGAGGTGCCTTGGCTCTATGTAGCCTCCCTTAGCACTCATTTCAATGGACTATACACTTGGATGAGACATGTGACAGCACTCTGACTCTAAGCCTTACGTAAACTTCAGGTATGATTAACATGCCAACCAACATTAAACATTTCTAAAGGCAAACAGAAATGGGCTACATGGCATCCCCCTTCAAGATCTTCACTATTTCGAAATCTCAAATCGTGCTAATATAATCAAAATAACAGGCATGACAATCATTTAAAAAATGGGCTGTTTTTCCTGTTTTGCAAATGTACAAAAGAAGGCAAAAGAGATGCAGGTGGACCTCGGACACCCATGGGACTGGTGAGCACTCCTCGTCCATTAACCGAGGACAGGTCCATCTCATTGGATGAGCAGACACGTTCCTGAAAGGCTAAATGAATGCTACAGTTTGGTTATTTGAGTGTTTATATTTATGTACAAAATGTTGTATCTGCTTAGCAGTACACACTGTAAATCTTTAGCTTATCCGAGCCAACTCTCTCTGGATAGTGACTGATATTCACTCCATCAATAAAATGTAGGTTCCAAGGAACCCTGCCTATCTTTTTCCTATTACATTGTACGATGCCAAGCAAAAAGCAGGCACACAGCATTTGTTGAGTAAGGGACTGAATCTGTAAGACACTGAAAACAGGAGTAAAGCTATTTTCCACTCAATGACAAGGCAGCCTTCCAAAAGACCAGGAGTGAGATAAACTGAATTCTAATCTCACTTCTGTCCCTCGCTCACTGGCTGAGTGGGCTTGAGCAAAACATTCAAACTTTTGAAAGGATGTAAGTTTCCCTACCTATGATGCAAAGGTCTGTATTAGGTAATCTTTAAGGGCCTCTGATACCATGGCCAGCCTTAAGTCACCCAATGGCAAAAGGAGATACGGTCTTGGTCTATTTACTAAATCAGGACAACTTCTCCACTGTTTGCTGTCCTCACCAAAATGAAGGGACAGGACAAGCAAAGTATTTAATCAAGTCATTTATTTTCCCATCAGTAATCTGAGTGCTTTCTTTCTCTGCACTCACACGTGTGCCCGTGCATGCCAAAAGAGTTATCACAGTTACAGAAAATCAAAAGCAACTTTTAATAAGACAGACACACATGCAGCAAGGGAACATCAATATAACACAGCCCTCAATAGTAAGCAGCATACAGCATATCGTTAACCATTCTTAGTGCTTTATGTTAGCAGAGCCAGGCCCTAGTTTTCAGATCCATGAAAGTGGCAAGTCACACGATTACCTGCTTGCTCCTCGTCAACATCCACGGGAATAACTGCCTGACTGTGAGCTGGAGTCTCATGTCCACTCTCAGCCACCACCTCTCCATCTTCTTGTACCATGTCTTCCATCTCATTCAATGCTTAAACAAAATAAACAGTCAAAGTCAAACCAGAAGAGGTCTAAAAATACCACAATGGCAGCCAAAACTGGGGCACCCCTGAGAAATGAACAGTCCCGTGATTATAAGACCGATCATGGAAAAATAGCATATAATTGTGCTTCACTATATCAACATTAACAAGATGTATGCAATCACACGCAGGGAGGGAACTCACAGATGGGAAAGGAGCATGAGTGGAAAAAGTCCTTCCCTGGAAGCGGGAAGCAGGGACAGAGGCACACAGCTGAGAGGAAGCACCGTGTTCATTCCTGAAGATGTTACCAGGGATGGCTGTATGAGACAACTATTGGTCTCCCTCTAAGCTGTTTGCCTTAAATTAGTTAAGAGCCACCTCCTGGAAGACCTTAGGATCATCTTATCAGCAATTAGTCTCATAGCACCTGCTGGCTAACGCAGGATGTGTGGGGCAGGCAAACTCAAACTGTTCCTTCTCCTCTTCTTTAGAGGCTACCTTATCATTTTTGGCCAATGTGTGCAAGGATTACCCTAACGAATACACGAAGTACATTTTTAACATTTTAATATCACTCGAATGTTTTATTTGCATCAAAGTCTTCACTACAGTTATTAGCGCCTATCAATAAATAGAAATGTGTCATTTTATTTACATTTTCCAGGGGATAAGCACAGTGAGCAATTTCAGACTGGTAAATTTCAATCCGTTTACTAAGGAAATACTAAAGCTTCAGTTGGTTTACTAGTGTTAAAATAAAATGTTTACTTTTCCAAGAGGACCATAAATAAAAGAACTCCTGGCTTTGCCATCTTGTAAGATTACATCCAAAGCTGTCAAGGCAGGATTCAAGGCACACCATCCAGAGCCCCGGCGCCCTGCGCCTGCGTGCCCAACCTCAGGCTGCATTAAGACAATGCCGACACTGCGCTACATTCATGGCTCGGCCATACCCTAGAGGGCGGTGCATGTCCACCTGGGGTGCCACTAAATCCTCAGCGCCCAGGGGTGCGCAATAACCACTGCTGAGAAGTCAGTCATCCAACCCTGAGTGAAACTAAAAAAAAAAAAAAAAAAAAAAACAAAACACAGCAAAAGAGAAAGAGATCCTGTTCCTGAAAGAATCTCCTTCAGGAGGCAAACCAAGTTAATGCAAGTGGGTGGAGTTAAATGCAACAGGGTAATAAAGAGTGGGCAGCTCTGCTTCATTCCAGGGCTGGTCCAAAACTACTTTGAGTAGGGGCCCTCGTGTGAAACTTTTAACATTCTACATTAAGGAAAGCCAGCATGTCAATACAAATTTTTAACTAATTTTTAAAATAGTGTGAAATTTGCACCTGGAGTGGAAGCATCAATGTTAGTCATTTTAACTAACACTGACTCTTGTTCATCCTTTTTATTTTGAATCCCTGTACCACTTTATTTTTCTTATTTCATTTTATTTTGTTTCTCTTATTTGAATTCTTTCCACTCACGGTTTTGACCAGTCACAAAGACTTTCTCCAGCTTATTTTTTTATTTAAAAGAATCAATGCAATTGATATGTATGTAGTAATACATAAAAATGAATACACTGTCAACCTGGAGAGACCCATGGAACCTAACATTTTACACCAATCTTCATTTCTCCACAAATGCTGCCATCATCTTTGGTATTCTTAGACTTCCTTTTGTTGAAGCTGTTTAATTCTTCAATCTCGGTGTTTATGTAGCTCATTACTTTGCTTCTCAGCCTTTAACAGCATTTGAAGCTCTCTTATTTAACAATTCTGTACCTTCAGTATTTGTTTAAATGCAGGTCTCTAATCAACTAAAAGCTTCTGTTTCCATGTTAGCAGACTGGAGTTCCACTGTTCTCTCTTAAACCACACACAGTGTCCTTGCACGTCTGATCCCTGCTGCACCGGTGAGTGGTTTCACAATGAAAGGCAGTCTCCAGGATGCACTGAGAAGCCTATGGCCAAGTAACTGTCCAGTGGAGCCTATAATCTGTCCATTTCATCAGCTCCAACCACACCACAACTGGATTCACAGGGTTTGGGCAGTTTTGTACTACATCTGCTGTCACAGTGCTCCATGGATGGTCTATTGTTGCAGACTGTTCTGCCTGGTTTCAGGAGCTGTAACCCCCACCCCAAGGCTAGCCTGAGTAAGAGCCCAGGGGACCCGTTTCATCTGGGTCTGTTCTGTCAAGAGGACCTGAGCCTCTAAGGAGACAAAGCTTATCTCCCTGGCAGGAGTGCTGCTTCTGCTTCATCCACCTCTGGCCCCAATGCTTGGTCGGTTAGCCAATGATGGGTAAGACCCCTCAAGGGAGGGCAACCCAAGCCAGGCACGACCGGCCACTTGGAAGGCCCTCATGGAAGGACTCGGGGGGCTACAGTAAAGAGGGGTGATGGACCCTTGCCCCCCGGCTTTTCTGACATAGCCCAAGTCCCCATTTCCATCTGGGAGAAGTCTCCCTTATCTCTTGCTTCCTGGCTCTAATCCACTTAAGCCTGAAACTATGACGGCAGGCGGTGCAGCCCTGTGCTGGCCAGAGCGGCTCCCCGGGTGATCGGGCATAAGAAAGAATCCGGGGTGATCGGGCATAAGAAAGAATCCGTAAAGTCCTGTGAAACCTGCTTTGCTAAGAGTGCTCTCATTTAAATGATAAGGGTCCCAGGAGGAAATGAGTATGTCTCCCAAGGTTTTTGCAACCGTCTTAGCTGACAGACACTGACTCAGATTAAACCCTCAAATTTCTTCCAAATGTTATCCATTGTTTGATCCTTGCCACCTGACATTGATCAATGAGCTTTACCTGTGTTCCTGTGTGTTATGAACCCAATAAAAGCTCTTTGAGGAAGGGGTTCTTGGTCCTTCTCCTTTGAGAGATTGGCCACCCCTCCTCCCCAAGCAGATCATGTCTTGGTAGTTTTATTTTAATCTGTGACGGACGGATGGGGCTCTGCGGGCGGAGCCCCTCCACAGTCTATATGTTCTCTGAAGTCCATTTCCTTTTGGAGCCAGTGACCAGTATGATGGCATTCAGGGACAACAAGGCAAAAGAGATAATACCTGACCTGACCTCACCCTCCCTCTTTAACCCCTAGAACCTTCTGTGTAGTTTATTTGGGGGGTGGGGAGAGTGTCAGGGGAGAGATTTAGCTGTAGCTTTGAGTGCCTAAGAGTACTCATGTGGAAATAAAAAGCATGAAGCTAGATATTACTGTAGTGTTTCAATAAGTAGGAAGATGAAGGCTGGCAAAAAAGGCTTAGAATTCTTAGCATTTAATTGGTATGAAAGCCATGAGACGGAGTAGGCTCATGTAGAAAAAACAGTGAGATTAAGAAGAAATGTGAAATAGAGGAAGTGGTGCAAAGAAGATGTCGAAGAGGATGGAATTTCATACCAAAGAAGATGAAACTGGAGAAACGACCACTAGCTTCTGTAAGAGAGTCACTGTTAACTTTGTTGGAGAGTTCCGTAGAGAACGTGAGAGGTGAGACAGGGAAGACAGTGCTCACAGATGATTCCTAGACAAGGGCCTGCATTCTTGAGAGCAACCCTATAGGAAATCATGCTCTACACACAGTACATTTTCATTACAAAAGCAGTTCCAGACCACGAGGGCTCCCAGTTCTCATTAATTACCGTGCCCACAAGAATGGGTGAATGAGCAAGAGACAGATGGCTAGAAGAGATTTCTTCTCTAGTTCTCACGGGCCAAGCAGAAGTGGAAAATTTGGTGAAGAAATAATGTCACTCTCTCCACACATCAACTGAGGGGCCGATGAAACTACCTAACACATGGGTTGGCACAGAGCAGGTGCTCAGTCAATATTAAAGAACTGGATGGATAGTTATATAAGTGAAACCCCATAGGCCTTTATTAGTTTATGTAATTAATTTGCTGATGGTTGTAAAACACTAACTGATGAAAGGTAAGTGAAAGATGCCTAACACAATGTCCACCACGTCATTGGTATTCTTTTCTTCAGCTCTGGAGACGTCCAAATATGGTCTCCATATTCAAACTCAATAATCCTACCTATTGGTAAGGAGATGTTCTTTTGCCCAAATCTTCAAAGTAAAATCTCAGTTGAGCCAGGCCTCTGAGGCTCATTGTACCCTAATTCCCACAGGTTCTATGAGTCCTTCCCATTCTGTAAGCACCCTCACAAGATTCTGTGGCAAGAGGCGTTGCATGGACAAGTCTAAAACAAGCAAACAGGCAAATTTCATCCACCCCTTCATTTACCTTATCAACTTGGACCCCAATGTGTCAAGTGACAAAATGAAGTTGGGGGGGGGTGGGGACAAACAGAATCAGAGAAATATCCAAAGTAAAAACCATTTCTATCTGGAGCTCACAAAAGATCTGGGTTACCGTCGGCTGCAAACTGCTGCTCTCCTGGTTGTAGATCTTGCCGGAAGTCATTCTCCTCATCTGAGTCATCTGGATGATGGTGATTGTTGTCGTGGATGTTGGCGTTATTCTGAGCATTGTTATCGTTGTCATTGTTCGAGTTCTGGTTGCTGACGAGAGCCGAGGACACCCCAATTCCCGTGCCTGCACTCAGACCTACTCGAGCACAGCCCTAAGGCAAGACAAAATCACATGCTTAAGCGCTTCCCTTCATTCTCTGCATGAGAGTATTTACATAGTGCTTTATTTATGTAATGCTTTTACGTATGCACACAGGACTTAATTTAAGGCTCACAACACTTGAAGCAAGAGAATTTGTTATTATGCTTGATTTACAGATGAGACGCACAGTAGGAGGAGAGCTGCCCAATGGCACAGGACCAGGTAAGTGGTGCCACTGGGCCCTGAACCCCAGTATCCTGACCCCAAATCCTGAGCTTCCCCACTCTTGAACTGCTTCAACAATGAGGATGCAACCACTAAGGGCTGACAACACGGAACATAGTGAGTCAAAGCATTAAGTTTTCATTACAGTGAGAGTATAAGTTTTATTTGTTAAGCAGTTTTAAAATAACATTTTGTTCAACTAGGCAATCTCAAATTTCCCAGGACGTACATCTAAATAAAAAGACAGCAGCCAAGGAAACCACTTCCAAATAAATTCCTAATCCTTATTTATATTTTGGGTTCCCGATTAGATTTAATCTCCCAATTAATTAGTCCAAGTAATAATTTGTCTTAGCTCAAATTTCTAACCTTCGCTCTCTTACCTTACCTTACCTTCAGTTTACAGAGCTGATGGAGACAGTTTTCCTACTTACTTTTTTCTTCCCCTTCCCTAAAGACCCCTTAATACTCATTTATAAGGAAAAGAGGCCATGCAAGCATTATTACAACCTTTATGCCTTCACTGCTCTGGCAGCAGAGTCCCATTATAACATTGTAAAGGCAAGTTATTAAAAAGAAAAGTATCACTTGTTTTGTATTCTTCCTTGGGTACCGAAATAAATAAACAAAAGCTCTCTCAAATGTGATTTACTTTGGGTGGTTCCCGAAACATCTGGTCCAGTGAAATAAACTCCAGGCTGGGCAACAACTCAATAAACTGGCCGAAGGAGTCCAGCTTCAAAGCATGACACCTCACTAAGTTGATATCAACCAATCGAGTCCATCTTGAGTGGTCTGTTGACGAAATGCCAGAGAGAATTTAAGTAATACTTTTTCCATTACAAATGAATTTTGCTACAGGTCACAAGGACTTTCAAATCCTGTAACTTTTCTCATGATCTCTAAAACTGGATGACTCTATACTATGATGTTTGTTACCTAATTTCATTGTGAGAGCTAGATAGCTTGTAACCACTCCACCTCTATTTAAATGTGATTCACTCAACAAACTACGTACTTATTCAACAGTAGGACACTAGTTAAAGAAATAGGGGTACATTCATTTAATAGAACATTATGCAGCTATTAACAGAATGGAGAACTAAAGATGCCTGCTGATATGGAAAGCTCTAAAACTATTCTTACTATAAAAGACAAGCTATAGGACAGTGTATAGACATAGCAGGATCCTTTTGTACATATAAATCATTTTAAATGCTATACATGTATAGGCCATAATATGCACAAAAGAATCTGTCCAGAAGATACAAGAAACCATTGATGGTGGTTACCTTTGAGAAGAGGAGACTTTTCATTTTGTACCTTTCTGTACTGTTTGATATTATTAAGTGCATGTATTACTTTTAGTTATTTAAGTGTTAACAGGAGTTGAGTGATGGGATTATAGGCCATTTTTTGTTTTCTTCTTTATACTCTTCTGTATTGAAGAAAACAAACAAATTAAAAAGCCAGTAAATGCTACTTTTTTAAGTGATCTATATGCCCCCTAGAGCCTAAAGTTTGTATTTCCCAGTAACTTCTTGGTACAGCTGGGCCAAGGATGTTTCAGTTCTGGGGGGGTGAGATACGGTCATTCTAACGAGGGGTCGATCTCAGCAGAGGCCTAGTGCCCATAAACAGACCTGGAGACGACTCTGGGAACAGCTATAACAGCCCTAGGAGGTGACTCACACAGCAGACAAGGCTGTTCTGCAGGTGCCAGGGAGGGGGCGTAGTGCGGTTAAAGAAGGTATCACAGTGAAAATTCTTTAGTTCTGAATTTCTTTAAAGGTTTGTGGATTTAGGTATTTAAGGAGGACCTTTAAAGAAACAAATTGTACTATTCTCTTAGGGAGAAAAATGAATGCCTTCAATAACAAAAAATACCACTGGGGTTATCTGAAACAGTCTAGAATTTTAAGGTGAAAAATTTCAATACAAGTTAATGTTTAATATGTCATGTAACTTATATATTTTTATATATACACACACATACACACACATACCCATTTTGTCCTTGTCCTTTCAGATAATGTATCATTTGAAAGGTAATTCCGAGAAAACAAGTATAATATCCCAAGCAACAATTTCTAACCTTCATTGTAAGCACCCGGCCCAAAGTAGTATATATAAAGATCATGGCACTTGAATCCATAACCTAGACAGTGCAAATTTCTAGGTAGAAATGTCAGGAGTTCCAAGAAGCACTGAATATACTTCCAAGTAGGTTCTCAAAGGTTCCCAGAACTTGTATGAACAATCATGTAAATTATCTACATTTTATATTAGGAATGCTAGTCACAGCACAGAAAGAGATACATATTATTTTGATATAAAATACAGCCATACTTAAGAGTACAGTACCTGAGATCCAATTGTATGGATTATGCAGATGGGGGCAATTGTAAATTGCCAAATATTTGATACAGGAAAAAACTTCATTGACTGCCTTCATCCCTATATCGGTGATAATGCCAGGATTTTCTACCACATCAGCCAAACCGTACTTCACTAGATCTGCATTAGCCATTCTGCCTAGAAAGAGAAATACATTTTTTTTTAATTAAAAAAGAAGGTTAAGTGTCATGGGGCATTTCTAATTCTTTATCTTAAGATCCAGTATGATCACTCTCTGAAATCATTCTGTGTTCATCACTGGATTTAGGTTCGGGTACATTTTCTAGTTAGGTATACCGCATGAACACTAACATTTATTTTGCAAAGTGAGAATTTATATTAAAAGTTAAGGAGCAGCTAATAGGAAAAAAATACTTCCAAATGTTTAGAAAAGGCAAAAAGAAAGCCAAATTAAAGCAAAACTGAGGGATATATTGTATTAGTGCATGCTTATGGTGAAGTTTTAGTTTTATCTTTTAAAAGGAAAATAATACCTTAAAAGGTAGCTCTCTCCAGTGTAAGGACCATGTGTTTGGAGGTGGGTGTGGCTGCGTGTAGAGAAGTGTAAACTTGGGGAATTCAGATTCATTTTTAGAGCTCATTGTGTTGGTTAGCAAGTCTGTATCTATCCCCAGAAAATTCTAACTTCTAACTCAGGCACACTCGCTTTCCCTAACACTGGGCTGTAGTGCCTACTGTCTGGTCACAGACGGGGGGGGTGGGGGGCAGCAGAGGGCTGTGTATAAGCAGAAGAGGTCCCTCCATTCTAGTTCATGCCATTATGCCATTGTTATTCACACCTCATTCCTGGCCCTCCATCATCGCTTTTCTCATCTACCTGCCCTTTACTGTGAAGGATGGTCCACTTGACTATGAACAGTTTGAAGAAAAAAAGGAACTATGTGTAGTTCACATCTACATCTTCAATGTCCAGCATAGGACTAGGGATACAGAATTCAAACATCTCTCACAGTCTTTGTAACCAACTGACGAAAGCACAAAGAAACCCAGTTGCTCTGGTGAAGCCACCCTGCATGTTACAGGGATTTATACCTTTAGTTCAAAACACGCTTAAAACAACCAACCCATTCCAAACTCTTCCAATTCCACTTTCGTTCATGGTCTGTCTCCTATAGTCCCCCTTTTGGGTATTTACTGGTATTTTTTGCAAATTTCACCTTAACCCATCTTTTACAATTTTGCTGAGCAATTTTCTTCAACCTCCTGGTAAGAAGTTTTTTCTTGCCCTTTGGACTCAAAACTTACCTTCTCCCTCTGGCCAGGTAAGTCTTGGACCAGCCCTGTTCTTTGAATGCCACCCGAATAAAGGCTGTGGCCTAACGTGAGAAATCCACATCCTTCGCTCAGTGCTTCCAGATGACCACCGTGTTCCTGTTCTTGGGGTCTCCTGATTGTCACACTCCCTCAAAACTCTGAGGATATCACCAAGGACTCATTTTGGTTTCTTTTTAATTCAGCCCATAGGTATGCTAAGTGTTACCAACACTGAATGTTTTCTAAATGTCAGAGATTGTAATAATAAAAGTCCATGTTTTCTCATTTTTCAGTTTTACCTTCATTTAACAAATGAGAAAACATGGACTAAAGAAGTAACTTGCCGAGATCCCATGATTAATATAGGCAGGCCTCAAAGCCACCTCTCTGTCTCTCCAAAGTTTCAGCCCGAAAGACTACTCTGTACTGCTTCTGGTTTTCAGTGAGTGTTATCACCTTTATGTGCAGCTTTGCGATCACAAGGCTAGGTGAACAAAGAACCCCTCTCTCAGTATTCTTAGTACGTGTAAGTACTAAGTGATCCTTGGGTCACTTTTCTCATATTCCTAATACACAGCGCCTGCTTTTCGGACGTCCATTTCCCTATTCGAGCACTATCACTTCTACCATAAATGTATATGGGACAAAGGTGATGCTTCATTTATATTTTGCCAAACCCTGTGTAACAAAAAAAGTGACTCAAGCTTCACCAAGGACCACCTCTACCTCTTGGAGAGCTACTTCAAAATCTAAATTACCAGAAGGATGACATTAAGTGAAAGAGTGTGTCCTGGGACCTCTTGCTCCTCTCCAGATAGTCTCTTAGAGGCACCCGGATCCTATTCTGATACAGAGAATGCTGGGCTATGCTTGGAGAAGCAGAGGAGGGCACTTGCATGAGAAAAAATGGATGAACTGCAGCACATGGGAAGAAAAGATCAGCTTACAGAGTGGTCAAAGCTAAGAGACTATTAAGTATGAGAGAGACTGTGAAATGAGCTATTCAGGAAGTACAACAGTAGTCAAGGGTAACGTGCTTTTCTCTGAAAACGTGTGATGAGGGGAAAGAAGCACAATAGGGAAATATCTGGCTATAAAGGTGACCCTCCAGGACCATCTTTCCCTGGGCCTAAATGTGGCCACCTTAAATACACAAAATTTGTAAGTTTAAGCTTTTAAGAAGAACAAAATACAAGATTATAGAAAGAAGACCAATTACCAAGCTAATAATTTTAAGTTACTACACAGATATTGTAGAAAGACAGAGAATGTGAGCTACCTCATCAAAACCAAAAAACGCCTAATACCAAACACAGCAGGTACTAGAAAGTTTTTCCTCACAGCTGATGAGATGCCTTAGGAACTTGACTGTTTTTGTAACAATGAGTCTACGGTGAAATTGGTTTCATCATACAAACATTGTTTCGCTGAAGTTCCAAGAGTTTATTAAGGACTTTATGGAAGGACTTGCTGTACACTGATTTTATATGAAATTACTATACTAGTTTAGCATTTTAAAGCTATGTTGGTGAAAAGCTGATCTTTTTCAAAGCTTTATAGATTAAAAGTGATTGCTGTGTAAACTGGCTGGTTAGATTTTTTTAAATCCTTCACCTGTATAAATGAAAACTAGAACAAAAAAAAAAAAAGTAAAAAAAACCCCTCCACTATGACATACGTTAGAAATGAAAAAGGACAGCAGTTGTGCTGTTGGACTGGGACTGTCCTGACTGGAAGAGTGAGCCTTCTCTGGTCTTCGACAACCCAAATTAGATCCAAAGGGAAAAAAACACCTGGAATGATAGCGACAGGTGAAGAAAAGACTTCTTATAAACTACATGGGGGAAGGAACTCATTCTTGTAAAAATAAAAACATGCTGGTGTTCTTGCATGTATGACTAACGTCATGTTTGAATAACGAACTGACATGCACTCAGCCCCAAAGGGTGAGGTCCCATTGTAAATACATTCCAGAAAAGGCTGTGAACAAGCCTTCCAACAGCAATCGTCATTAAATGAATACTGACCATCATGTGCTCACACTATCTGGGAAATCCAGAAGCCCCAGCGGGCTTATTATGGAAATGAAGAGCATGGGCAGGGAATGGGATCTCATCTGAGAGGACCATCAAAAGCTTCAAGAAGTGTGGTAGGTCAAATTCAACAAATGGAACCAAGGATGACATTCTATGAAAAAAATGAAGCAGAATGGGAAAGAAGCGTGTGCAGCAGAGTGGAGACAATATCAAACGTAGATAAAGGTTTTTAGGGGGAGGGCATTCTGATAATCACTGTATTTTCTGTAACATGCTAAACTCAGAGGCAATATTGAAAAAAATAGTCACTGACACTTTAGGATTAAATTAGTAATTTCTTTTTCAAGAAGCGAGAGCACGTAAGATTTTAAGTTGTCTTACATTCAGGATAATACAGAACATCCCAGTTCAGGTTTCCACTTGTCAAGAAAGTTTCCTACAGCAATTCTAAGGAATAAAAGAAGGTATAAATCTTACTCTGCAGCAAAAACTCATCTACATATCCCAGATGAAGGGTTTCAAACTGGGGGAACTCCAACTCTGCCATTTTTAGGGCAGAAAAGACGCCGTCTTTGGTGAGGGAAGGCTGGATCCGAACTTCATGTAACCTATGAACAAAGAGATACACATTGCAGTAAAATAAAAGCAACCAGAATCAAAGGTTCTTCCTAATGTAAGGCTCTGAAAGAAGTTAACCTTACTTTAGTGTCAAATGCAAACAACTTTTCTCCCCTCCATTAAAAAATATCAGAGATGTTTCCGTTAAAGGGGCATTCTGCAAAGTGTGGGCACATCTTAGGTGGTGCACTAAAGTTCTATTAAATAACAATGAATGACACCACAAGAATCGTATATCCTTTCTAGTGCTTTCTTAAACCTGATTAAGTCTAGGTAAGAATCTGCTGCTGGTATTTTTCTCACATCTTTTCTCTGGTAAGTCCATTTGAACAGAGTACGGTTCTACAGTAGGTAACAATAACTACTTACTCAAACTTAGAAACAGTTTTGTTCTATTTATATTTTTAATATTCTACTGATGAAACAACTGTTTCTGAATAAACTGAAAAATAGGTAATTCAATGTAAAGAAAACAGTAAAGTAAAAGTAGAGGTAGACTTCTTAATAACATAGGAAATAGTAAAGGTGGCATAAAATGATATAAAAATGTATTAAAACTATAAAGGTGTTATAAGGTCAGGACATAAAAAAGTTGATTTTAAACAATGTTTCTCAACAGCAAATAATAACTCCAACTAACTGAACTGACTCGGAAGATCCTTGCAGCGAGACAATGCCCCGAGAGGGCCGCCGGCACCAGTGTCCCTGCTGACTTGCGCTGCACTCTCAGTCACTTCCCCACGGCTGTCTGCTTTTCTCTGATGAGACCACTGCCTTCCAGCGTTTGCGGGACCTGAAGAGGAGCTAAACTGGTCACCCATTACAGCTTAAAATTACCACTGAGTGGCAACCCTGCTGCTATTTAAATAACTCCTGTGTACTTTAAATCTGAACAAGGCATGATCGAACGTCACACATACATATCCCCCAAATTTCTGTAAAACAGGAAAAAACATCATTCTAAGACAAAAGATACAAGTGAAGAGGAAACATACCTACGAGCAGCAGTGATGATGAGGTAACCAAGGTCTACTTCAAGAGCATTTTTGCAAGCCCCCAAAACAATGGTGTGCAAATTTCTAAAACCACCTAAAAGAGAAAAGGAACAAGACAAAAGACATTTCATCTGACCACAGCACTTTTATTAAAGCATTTATTCACACTTTAGAAAATTATCTGTTTAAAGTAAATCTAAGTTTATTTTTCCATTCAAATTAATATGTCAAGATCAACTGTGACTACTAGTCATCTCCTAAAATGAAAACAGATATCATCATTCTGAAAAGACATTCTGATGGTGTGTGAAAATTAGTCCAAATTATTTCAATTATTAGGTAAGAATTTCCAGAAAGCCAGAGCTCACAAGAGAATTGTAAACACGGGATCCTGACATTGGTCAAAGTATGAACCTCCAATGTATTTATAAGGAATAAGATAAGCACGATTTTAACGTCAACTGGTTTTGTTCCATGTTTTTGAAACTAGTGCAAAACACAGAGTATAAAAAGTATACAAATTATCAATGTATATAGCTCATGAATTTTCACAAAAGACTGATTTGTTCTGAACTTTTATAAATAAGATTATATCATATGTACACTTTACTGTCTAGCTTCTTTTACTGAACATTTCGTTTATGAAATTCATCCACATTGCTGCCTACAGCTAGTCTGTTCATTCTCCTTATTGCATGGTATTCCGTTGCAAGACTGTGTTACACTTTAATTTTCCATGCTATTGCTGGTAGGCATTTGGGTTGTTTCCATTTTGGGGTATTTATGAACTATAAGCAATCTTGAACATTCCCTGGTAAACATATATATGTGTGCATTTCTGTTGGGTTTCAAGTAATATCATTATTACTGTTAATAATAATGTCTGTTTACCAATGGTACTTGATTTTTCAATTATACTTTAAATATCCAAAGTTAGATTTTTAGTTATCAACTATTAATTATCTAACTAGCTAAATGTCTTGGTATTTTTATTTCAATGAAATGATTAACATGGAGAACATTCTATTTAAAATATAATTAAGGGACCTAGAGAATAAAATGTTTTTTCTTTTAAAAGCCATAATCTAATGGACAGATCTATATCCAAGTGATAAACATGAAAACATGTTATTAATATCTGAATTATTTCATAGGCCTAAGGTATCCAAGTAAAAAAAATCTTAATATCAAAGTACATTAGACATTCCTGTTAATATTTCTCAGAAACATTCCAAATATAACAGACATGTTATTAACTAAGTAAAAGTAATAACAAGCCAGAAAACATGCCTTACAACTCTTTATTTTAAGAAGATTTAACACTGTTAAGCAAAAATGAATGCCAGCCTGTGCTCATGGTTACTTATTCTCCATGAAATACACCAGACAGAATGTGCCATTACTAAAAGCATTTTCTTTTGAAAAGACTCAAAAGAGAAGTAAATAAAGGCTTACTGAATTTTACAAATCTATTTTTAAAATATTTACTAACTAGCCTTGCCTGGTGTGGCTCAGTGGATTGAGTGATGGCCTGCCAATCAAAGGGTCTCTGGTTTGATTCCCAGTCAGGGCACAGGCCTGGGTTGCGGGCCAGGTCCCTAGTAGGGGATGTATGAGAGGCAACCACACAGTGATGTCCTTCTTTTTCTCTCTCCCTTCCCTTTTCTAAAAATAAATAAATAAAATCTTTAAAATTCTTTTTTAATAAAATAAAATATTTAGTAACTAAAGAAAATTACCTGATCTCCAACTGTCTTCCACTACATGCTGGATAAGACCTCCAAGGAAAGGAACTCGAACCATTTCTAAATGTTCCAAGTTTCGGGCAGAGGCCAAGCCTGTTACTAAAGGGACGTATTTCAAGGAATTTGTGGGACCTGGGGAAAGGGAAAACAAAGTTCAACCAAATGATATAAACTGTCTTAAAGACAACTTTTCAAATTAGAAGCTGAAATAACTTAAATTCTCTTTTGGAAAATGACAGCCATGCAGTTGGCTGTCTCCCGTTTATACTTTTTAGAATGAAAGCATTGCTCTACTCACTATATACTCATTCAGCATAAGGGGTTGTCAGGAACATGGGAGAGGTATTTAGTATTTTTTAAAAATAAATTCGCTGAAGTCTTAATAGTTTTGAGCTCCAAATAATGAAGGGAGAAAAAAGCTAAGTTGAAAATTTGATCCTTCATTCAGGTAACACAGCTTAGTCATTTAAATATCTATGTAATAAGTGTCGTATTGAGTGTATGTAAGTTCACAACAGTTGGTCCTACCACAGAACTTGTGACTGACATGGAGACAAAACTAATGTGAAAAATTATAAAAATATAAAAAGGCAGAACATATCAAGTACAAAAACAAGATCTTCTATATCATATAAAAGAGAAGAGAGGAAGGGAAGTGGAAAGAGGCAGAACTGAAGGATGTATACCAGCGGAGAGGAGGAAGGAAGCGTGTCACTTGGGACAAGACAATACAGACACTATAAGGAAAAACACTCCAGTGAAAGGTGTTTGGTTGTGGACAGTGCATAGACAAAACTGACTACAAAAGAAGGTGTGCTTGGAAAGAGGCAGAAACAAAGCTATCAAGAAGGTCCCTGGTTATTGTGAACTTTAAAGCAGAATAGTGTGCAGCTGACACTCTTGGGAAATGGAGACACTGGAGGTTTCTGACTAGGCAACTAGCATCATAAAAGCAGTGTTTTAGGCTTTCAAGTAAATTGATTAGATCAGCCAACTTTTTACACACAGAATGATTAGGGGACCAGAGACAAAGAAAGCCAACAGAAATATATTAAAACAGTCCTATAAAAAGTAAAAGTGCCAAAGTGCCCAGAAATATGTAGATGACGCCTTTTTTCCTCATGGGTCAGACACAAATCATGCATCTACTGTCTTTAAAACAAAAAGTATATTCATCTTCACAAGGGGAATAAGTTATAAAACATACAGTAGTGGCAAAATACAATTTCATTTATGAATGTAGCTGTGGAGTTTGCTTTAGGGTAATTTTAGAATAGCATATGTATAATTCCACCATAATGAAGACCCATTACCTGCACAGTTCCTCATGACGAAAGTTCGTAAACTGATGCAAAGAAAGTCTTTGAACGGCTGCGGTTTAGTGAGTCTTACCCACTTCATGTAAAGGTGTCTTAGCATTGGAATACAAGGAATTTCAGGAACGTTCACCCCTAAAACATATTCCAAAAAAGAACAAGCAAGAAAATCAACCAGGAAACTCTGTATGCTATGTCTAAGTGCAAGAGTCTGTTTTTCAATTTGATAATGTATCCTTTGGGGATATTTTTATCAGAATTACCCAATTAAAGTCTATCAAGTTTGACTTGTTTAAAACACTCTTGTAAAGAACAATTTAAACAAACCATAAACAGACTAGTACATTGTTATTTCTTTAGAAAAAGCATATGGGAAGATAGGATTTAAAAAGTATTTTGCCCTGGCTGGTGTGGCTCAGTGGACTGAGCACCAGCCTGCAAACCAAAGGGCTGCTGGTTTGATTCCCAGTCAGGGCATATGCCTGGGTTGCAGGCCAGGTCCCTAGTAGGGGGTGCACAAGAAGCAACCACACACTGATGTTTCTCTCCCTTTCTCCCACCCTTTCCTTTTCCCTAAAAATAAATTAAAAAATATTTTTTTAAAAGTATTTCTATATTTTGTATACATAAGTCTTTTTCATAACTCTACCACCCTTCCCACGTATATCTGCCCTGTGGATATAAGATGAAAATAGGTACTGAACATAAAATTAAGAAAACACAGAAACAATACACACAGTTACTATTTGACCACCAATGCTCACTATCCCATCAGTGAGAAAACTGAATTTCTCAGCACAAAGGCAGGCTAGCTGGCTTTAAATATCATGATTTCTGGATGACATCCAGAGACAGAGATTAAAGTTCTTTCTATAAATATATGAATCGTAAGGGTTTGTAAATGTGTGGTAGGAGCCAGTCACCATAATGCTGAGAAAGTGAACTGCCTGTCTTCTTCCTTGTTTCTTGATTGGCACAGAAAAATAGAGAATATTTAGACAGAGAATGCACACTATGCCCAATGCAAATAAGGTGGCTCTGAAAAAGACCATCTCCTCATTTCTCAGGGAAACAGAGAAGTGGCAGAGTTTTCCACTGGCTCTGGGTTGAAGAACACAGGGGAACCTTCTGCCTGGAGAAGATACAAGTAAACTAAGAGCTATAATAAGGATTCTTATTATAGTAAAAAAATTATTACTAAAAAATCCTTATAGTAAGGATATTTTTTATTATGCAGTGTTCTAGGGCTGAGCTGTATTATAAAGTAGCCACTAGCTACATGTGGGTAGTGGATAAACTAACATAAAATAAAACATTCAGTGCCTCTGTTTCACCAGCCATAGTGGGTATCATGTGGCAGAGTACAAAGAGAAGGCGTTGCTGCCACCACAGAAAGTTATACTGGAGGGCTCTGTTCCAGAGGTCAGAGCCAGGACCGAAGGGTGGATTATCAGGAAACCATGGCAGGATCTGGCTCATTGAAAAAAACACACCAAGGCACATAATAATTACATTACCCAAGATTCAAATGAAGGAGAGAATTCTAGAAGCAGCAAGGGACAAGGGGACAGTCACCTACAAAGGAGTTCCAATCAGACTGTCAGCGGATTTCTCAAAAGAGACCTTACACGCAAGAAGAGGCTGGAAAGAGGTATTCCAAGTCATGAAAATCAAAGGCCTACATCCAAGATTGCTCTATCCAG
>PVKU01010228.1:0-54039 GCA_004027475.1 Anoura caudifer
AAGGACAAATACCATATGATCTCACCTTTGACAGGAGCCTGATCAACAGAACAAACAAGCAGGCACGGTATGGCCAAAGATACTGAAATTGAGGGGGGGTTGATAGTCACCAGAGGGGAGAGGGGAGGGAGTTTCAGGGGGAAAGGGGAGGAGTTTGGAGCAACAAGTATAAAGGTCACATGGACAAAACTAGCGGAGGTGGAGGTGGGGGGGAGGGCTGGGGCGGTGGGCTGGAATGGGGGCAAAAGACAGAAAACTGTACAAGAACAACAATTAAAATAAAATTAAAAAATAAAAATAAATAATAATGCAAGAAAAAAAAGAATATAGACCCTTATTTTTCTATAGGGGAAGTCTCAAGTTACATGATGAGAAAGCTTGTGGGTATGACCATAGTGAAAAATACAATCTGCCAAAAATGCCACTTCATCTCTGTTCACCAGAGTGTCCAGCACAATGTCTGAGATAACATTGGTGCTTAATAAATATATGCCATTGAATAAATGAATTCAATGAATAAAAATCAATGAATAGCCCTGACTGGGTGGGTCAGTTGGTTAGAGTGTCATCCCTTACACAAAAAAAGGTCACCAAGGGAGGCAATAGATCAATGTTCTCTCTCTCTCCCCTCCCCTTCTCCCTTTCCTCCTCCCTCTCCCTCTCATTTCATCTCTCTCCAAAATCAGTTAAGAAAAACATATCCTTGGGTGAGAATTAAAAAATGAAAAAAAAAAAGAATAAATCAGTATTATTGCTCTAGTACCTGCTCCTTTCCAACTGACACTGATTTTTGGTATCAAACTTGGCTACTGGCTTGAAATTTACTTTTTTATCCGGACACTTACTTTTGTATGTCTACACTTGATTTTGAAGTCTTAAACTACTTTGGGAAATAAGGAAATGATTACAAAGAAAGATTGGTAGTGCCTTTGAAGAGTAGTAATTTGAATAAATGATGTAGAATTTGACTGCAAAGATTTATCAAGTCATCAAAGACTGCTATAGAAGGAGAAAAGAGTTCTAAAACAGGAAAATAATTGATGATGACCCAGTGTGGTTGCTGTGAAGGACACAATATGAAGACAGTCAGTTGGGTACCAGCAGAATTATGTTTAATTAATGATCAGTAGCAGAAGAGGGTGCTCTAGAAAGATTAGAGATAGCAATGAAAACTGTGCCTCCTGGGAAATATTGGATGACTGAAGTACTTCTGTGTGTGATGTGATTAACATAATCAACAAGAATGTTGAGCATTGAATTGTGAATTTAAAAGATTTAGTATCCCTATCTGAAGCTGTAGCAAATATCAAACAGTAATATCTGATTAATCTTGGAGTGTGGCTAAGACCACCAATATAGCGACTATTTCAGAAGTCATAGTGTCTTATTCTTTGTCTGTAGCAATCTGATACTATTATTATCCATCAAGATTTTAGTTCTATGCCCTTAATATAAAATAAGGTCACAGTTGAAAATTGCATCTTGAACTTTGTAACTTAGAATAAGTTACAGTTTTTAAATTTCTCATTTTAATTTTTTGCACTTTTTTATTTTTATTTTTTGTTTTTCAAGTATATTTCAGTGAATATACTATCAGACTTGTCCCATTTTTTTCTCCCCTTAATTCCTTTCCACTCTGCACCCCCTTCCCTCCTGCATTCCCTGGTTAGTTTATGTCCATGGGTCATACTTATAAGTTATGTGACTTCTCCATTCCCTATACTATTCTTAATCTCTCCCTATTTTGTACCTACCAATTATGCTTCTTATTCCCTATACCTTTTCACCCATTTCCCGTCCTTCTTCTCCCTGCTCATAACACTCCATGTCATCTCCAGTTCTGTGATTCTGTTTCTGCTCTACTTGTTTGCTTAGTTTGTTTTTGTTCTTGTTTTTAGGTTCAGTTGTTGACAGTTGTGAGTTTGTTGTCATTTTACTTTTCATAGATTTTATCTTCTTCTTTTTCTTAGGTAAGTCCCTTTAACATTTCATATAATAAGGGCTTGGTTTGGATGAGCTCCTTTAACTTGACCTTATCTGGGAAGCACTTTATCTTTCCTTCCATTCTAAATGATAGCTTTACTGGATAGAGTAATCTCGGATGTAGGTCCTTGCTTTTCATGACTTTGAGTATATTTTCCTTCTCATTTGCAAGGTTTCTTTTGAAAAATCAGGTGATAGTCTTATGGGCACCCCTTTGTAGTTTATGCTCTTCTTTTCTCTAGCTGCTTTTAAGATTCTCTCCTTATTTTTAATCTTTGTCAATTTAAGTTATGATGTGTCTTGGTGTGTTCATCTTTGGGTCCAACTTCTTTGGAACTCCCTGAGCTTCCTGGACCTATATGTCTACTTCCTTTGCCATTTGGGGGAAGTTTTATTCTATTATTTTTTCAAATAAGTTTTCAATTTCTTGCTCTTTCTTTTCTCCATCTGGCACCCCTATAATTTGGGTGTTGGAATGTCTAAAGTTGTACCAGAGTTTCCTAAGCTTCTCCTCATTTTTTTGAATTCTTGTTTCTTCATTCTGTTCTGGTTGAATGCCTATTTCTTCCTTCTGTTCCAAATCATTGATTTGAGTCCTGGTTTCCTTCCCTTCACTGTTGGTTCTCTGTGTGTTTTTCTTTATTTCCCTTTGTATAGCTTTCTCTTGTTCCTTTATTTTGTGTCTGTACTCAGTCAATTCTGTGAGCATCCTGATTCCCAGTGTTTTGAACTCTGCATCTGATAAGTTGGCTATCTCCTTGTTACTTAGTTCTTTTTCTGGAGTTTCATCTGTTCTTTTATTTAGGCCATATTTCTTTCTCTTAGTGCACCTGCTACATTGTAATGGATAGAGCCTTAGATATTTGCCAGAGTGGGGAAACACACTTGTTTGTGTTGTGGCTCTGTTTGTGGGGGAGGGGTCAGAGAGGGAACAATGATGCTTGTTCTGTTCTAGCCCCACTTTCAGTCACATCCTCCATTTCCTGCAAGTGAATTGTGCCCTTGTAGGTGCTTCCCTGGTGCTAATTCCTGGGTGGGTGGGCTCCTGTGAGACTGGCAGTTTCTCTCACCACTGCAACCCCTCAGATTTTTACAGCCTGAGGTTTTGTGGTTATCTTTTCCTGGTGTTGGAACCCTGGTTTGCACTATCTGTCTCACTCCGCAGTGCTCCTCCTGGTTTATCTGCATGTGAATGTGGGACCACCCAGTCCACCAGCTACTGCCTTATCCAGCCAGTCCACCAGCTGCCACCTTGCCTCCATCCTCTCTTCCCTGGCTGACCATCTTCACTCCTGCTCTCAGTCTGGATGAATGTTCCTTCTTTAACTCCTAGGTTGTCAGACTTCCATACACTCCAATTTTCTGGGAGTTCTGGTTGGTTTTTGTTTTTAAATTGATTGCTATCCTTCTTTTGGTTGTGCAAAGAAGCAAAGCATATCTATCTATGTCTCCATTTTGGCTGGAAGTCTAAATTTCTCCTATTTATTGTCTTGTTTTTATTTTTAATGAAAATAAGGAAGAGTTTGTATAACTTTGTTATTAAGTTGGAAATTCTCAAACTTCAGCATAGAAAAAAATAGAATGCTGTTGATCATGTTATTCTTAATTATTTCACCAACATCAAGTGTTTTTGGATTCTTCCAGAATGGTTAACATTTTCCTAATTTTGACTGAATTTAAGGAAATAAAGAATTTGCATTCTTTAGATTGCAGATTCTTATTCCCCTTTTATCATCCTTTTATAAATTTTTGTTATAGGAGAAGAGTCACATACACAAGGATTTAGCTTCTGAGTATCACAAAATATTAAGAAAGCAGTAGCATTTCCATATCCTCTTACTGAACCAATCTGCCTGCTGTCATGTAGAAAATTACTGACAATTACCTTGTTAGGCTTTTTCCCCTTATTTTATTGTGCTAAAATAAATACATGATGTGGCTGAATGGGTTTGACAGAAAACATACTTTAAGTATGTGATGAAATTTATACTTATTAACATATTAATAATTTAGGATTTGGACACCATAATTTTATCACTGGCTTTAAAAAATACTTAAAATATTTTCAATTTAATGTCAGATTTGCTATGAGAGCTTTAAAATGTAATATTTTATAAATTCAAGTGCTAAATATTCAAAGACATTATTTAAAAACTTTTCTTATATACTTTAAATGATGCTCAAATTGATATTGCTTGCTAAGTAGAAAGTGAATGTATTTTATTGTATATAAATAAATGGGAATTTAAAAGTAAATATATGTTTTCATTGACATAATTCAGACTCTCAGATTAATGTATCTGAAGCACCCTGACATTAGCTGAGTAGTGGAGAATTCCAGATATGTTAAACCCTTACCAAACATCAAAAACACTGCACATCAATACCCTGGCTATCTCTTCAAAGGGGCAGCAAACCTCACCACTTAGTTTGCGAAGGTGATCACATAAAAGGGAGAAAAATAGTTCAGATAGGGCTGTGGCTACAATAAGATATTGACCCACCAATGTAAAGTAATTTCCCTTCTTTATTCTTACTAACTCCCCACTTTCCATCACCTCTTTTGATTATAGTCTTAATTATCACCTATAATTAGTTTTTTGTTTGTGTATTAATGTGCTTAACTTCTGTCTCCCTCACCAGTATGGGGGCTCCTTGATGAAAGACTGTAGGATACCTGAGTTTCCCTGTGGCATACCTGGTGCTCAGTTTAGGACATAGCATACAGTAAGCAATTCAATTTGTTTTTATTAAAGGGTTAAAGCTGCCATTTTGGGAAAGAGATTTCTCACTTAGTAATAATATGAGCAGCACCAGGGTGAGATCCATGTATAGATTTCAAGGCCCTCATTCACATCAAATGCATATGAAGTCACCAGCAGTGCCTCCTCTCTGGCAACAGTCATGAATTTAATTCAGGATTTGGTTTCTTCTTTATAGTTTCCTGTTACATGTCCCATAGAGATGTTACTCCTTTAGATAACCTTCATGTCAGTAGGTAACTTTCATGCTATCAAGTCCTTGATAGAATCTTGAGGCCTCTGGTAGAGAGGTATAACTGAAATCTAGCAATAATAATAATAGTAATAAATAAAATCTAACAAGCTATCTCATCTTTCAAGTAGTGGCATGAACCTCCAGCGTTAAAAGTAAACATTTGGCTGGGCCAGGTTGTTAGTATAAAAAAACCAACAACAAATAGCCTTTTCTGTTCATTTTATTTTTCTCTCTTTTGAGACTTCTAAGGTAAGATTAATTATACCATTAATTGATGGTGAGTTTCCTTTTTGTCCCTATGTGCGTATTACAGCATCTTCTGTGGCACTTTGTTCATGGAAAGCCTTCAACAATCCGGTGACTTGAATTCAGCAACTTTTGTTTAGACATAGGTGGGGGTAGAAAAGGAGTAATGGAGTTTGAAGTTTCCACTCTCCATCCTTGAATATTTCATGCCAACAGTAACACTTCTAAGCTGTGTGATCTTGGTTGAGTGGGCTGAACTTTCAAAATCATAGTTTCTTCATATATGAAATAAAATTGTTGTGTTTGATAAAATGATTCAATCTTTATGAAGTTTTTGGAATAGTGCCAGCATAATATATGAGTATATACACATACTCCCACAAATAATAAATGATTATTTATTAGCAAGTGCAAAATAAAGTTTAACCCTATAAAATAATCTCCTAAACTTTCACGAACTGCCAAAGCCAATACAACTTCAGTATAAAAAGACAGAACAGATCTGGTTGAACCAAGTCACAGAAGGTTTACCAATGATGTGAAGAGAAGGTCAGAGCCCCTTGTTTCCTATAACAGTCTTACTTTTCCTGAACAGCATTATGGGAAGAGACTAGCATATTTGGTAGCTTTCAGGACTTTTTTTCAAGTGTGCTTTAAAAAGGTCTTTTTTTTCAATATCCATAACACAAGGAGAGGTGAGATTTCACAAGCTTAGCAGCAGAAATAGATCAGAAACATTTTTTTTTCTAAATAAAGACCTTATTTTCATGGTGCTTGGTTTCTTTGACCTAAATTGTAATAAGTCAGTGTGTGTGAAATTACCTTTGGTAAGGTAATTTCTATGATCTACAAGAGATCATATAGAAAAAAAAGGGGGAATAAATGGCAAAACAAAGAGAAAAGTATATACAATATAGGCAAGAGTTCAGGCTGCCTGACAGAGCCTGGGACAAATAGGTAACTGAGTAGTTATAACAAAGATGACTCAGAGAGGCAATGACTAATGAGAAGACTAGCAATTATTTCCACTGGGCAGTCATGATTGGGGGTGAGGATGTCTTAAAAACTAACACAAAATGATGTTGAGGTCAAACAATGGCATTTAATTGAGTTCTCTATTTCTGGAACTTAGTATATTAAACTTTTTTATCACTTTCAACTTCATGGTGATGGCATAGCAGATTTATTTCTGTAATTAAATGGATTGTTATTTACCAGCAGAAATAAAGCTGGCATAAAAAGATACATGATCAGTAACATAGCTCAAACTTTATGAATTATTACTAAGGGCTGATGAATGGGATAATTAGTTCTTTCCATAGCAGGTTAGTGAATTGTGACTCAGGTCTGAAGGAACGCTGGAAGCAGATCAGAAAAGACTGGTTATCAGCCATTTGTGACAATTTGTGACCATCCATGTTTTATTCTGCCCTTTTCTGGTTTCAAAATAAGTCATAAAAATATAGTCTTTTCATAGTGCTATGGCCAGCACTTGAACAATGTGAGCTACAGTCATAATATTTATCACTACAGGTGTTATACTGTGGGTTGGGTTTTGTAAACAATGATTCAGTGTGTGGGAGCCTTCAACTTGGTGTTGGAGTTCCACATGTCAGGGGTGGGTGGTGTATGAACAGACAGGTTCTGAATGAATCAGCCTGATGCAGACCTGGCATTTTAAAATGGTTGAAGAAATTTACGAAAGATAATAATAAACTTGATAATGATAATTCTTAAGGACCTTGGAGCATTATTACATCTAAAAGGATCTCTAACTGGGCTGAGAAATATTATAGAAGGGTAATTCTGTCTCCATGACAGGGAAATGGGAATAAAACAGGAGTGCCGGGCACAGCATCTGCCATAAATCTCTGCTGCACTTTTACGGTCCAGGCTACACCTTTAGAGTATAGATGTTTAAATGCTACTGCTCACAAAATCTTCTCAAATCAATCAAAGTTAGTTTAAGGATGAAGAATAAAAGGATAATCAATTACCAGTTTGAAAAGTTTAATAAGCCTCTAGCAAATTGTGTTTAGAATAAGATCAAATATTTCCCTTTTTTTGTAAGAGCCATAAACTAGCAGGAGTAAACCTTTTGAGCTTTATATACATAGAAGAGTGAAAATAAGAACAGAACTTCTGGTAAGAGTCATTTTGGTAATGTAATGCCCATATCAGTCAGGATGGGTACAGTCATGCTGTATTAACAAACATCCCACAAATCTCAGTAGCTCAAAACAACAAAGGTCTTTCTAGGGACACATGTCTATCTTGGGGTAGCAGGAGTATGCTTCTCATTTTGTCCCCTCAGGGGCACAGGTTAATGAACCCTCCACTATTTGGAATATCATTTGTCACCTTAGGTAATGCAAAGAAAGGTAAAAATTGTGTGCCAGTTCATAAAGACCCCTACTCACATATTATAGGCCTAAGCAAGTCACCCACAGGCTCAACTTCAAGTGTAAATTGACCATAGGCCCAGAATAGAGAAAATAGGAAATATTGGTAAAGAGTCATAGTGAGTACCACAGGGGAAGATCCATCTTTCCTTGATTAACCATTTTCTTCTGGAAATATATATTTTAATAATACTCAATTCCCCTATTATCTCCTTTGCTGTTTAAAGTTATCCTAGTAAACATCCCTGGATTGGATGAAGGCTATGGTTTCAGAAATACTGAGCTTTGGTGTTAGATTTTAGAGATTATTTTATCCATTTTCTCACTTTACAGATAATATTGATGAAGAAAATGTGACCTGGCTTTGTTAAATTACTTACCTAATTGCACAAACTGAGTTGATGTTGAAGGTGAGTTTTGATTCTCAGTCGGCATCTTTTCTGTTACACTGCCCAATATTCTCTGGGATAATAGCATAATAACTGAAGTTGTTGAAGAATTCCAGTTGGGATTTCAATAATATTCTACACAGAAAGTAAGGCATTTTTATTTTTTGTTTTTGATGACACATTGTACATGTCTACATGCCAGCAGTTGCCAAACCTCTTTGCTATAAATTCATGAGAATGGGACATTTGTATTTTATTAACTATTATATTTCCAGTATGTAGAACAGTATCTGGTGCACAGAAGAAATTTAATTAATATTTATCAATTGTTTGTTTGTTTGCTTTGTTAATGTCCATTTACCCCACTCTTTAGTGAGTTTGAGGTAAGAATTGTTTTTACTTGTTTGTATAGTATAACTACTAAACATTATGCCTAAGCAATAGCAAGTAGTTAAATTTTGTGATGAATTAATAAATAAAATGAATAGTAAAATATCATTGATATCATGGAGGCCATAGGGCAAATCTAAATTAGTGCAAAGGCTGAACTAAAAGATATTTTATAAATAAATTTTATTTTATTTAAGTTCATATATGATAACAAAGCTAATGCTACCACTCAAAGGCTTCTATTTCTTAAAATTTGTAGTTTATATGCAGAAATTTGTATGCTCATTTTTGAAATGAAGTTCTTATAGATTATCCAATATATCTGCTTTAAAAATCATTTTCCTTAGCTCATATCACAAATAATTGCCATCAGTCCATTCTAGATATTTTTAAACAATTTGGAATGCTTAACCGGATTGACCATTGTCTAGTAAATATATAGTTGTGCCTGTTTTGAATTTATTATAGTCATCATATTAACATCTGCCATTAGCAGCTGATTCATACAAGCTTAAGTATAGTATTCTTAAATAATTACTACAATTTTCTTTTCAGTATTTTATTTTCAAAACATATAAACTGCTTATCCTTTCTTCAGCAATAATTAAGATTTCAGTCAAATAGCTCAAGTATCCAGTCAACATGTAAACAAAAGATTAAAATATAAGTGCAAATCTCAAACCAAAGTGTCTCTTCAAATGAGCCTTCCACATTCCCCACTTCATTTTATTTAGAATTTCTTTAACACCCAGCAGATTTTATGTAAAATCTCTGTGTTCTCTGCCCAGCCTGGTCCCTTCAGGGATATGTCGGTTTACTATTATGGTGTACTGAAATTTGTGTGTATGCGTGGTAGGGTGAAGGGAGATAAGCAGCAAGGGTGATTTAGTACTTTTTTATTTCCCAGTTGCAGTAAGTTAAAAATCAAAAGTGCTGATATAAAAGGCACATGAGCTTGACTTCCTTGGGACTGCCTGGAGCGAATAGCACTGTTAGCATCTGTAACCAGAATGTGACAACTTCCTGCCTCACCACTGTCAGAGAAGCGAACCTCAGCATTTTGCCATATCCTAGAAATAACCAACTCTATATTAAAGAGAAATGGGTATTTTTACTATTTCCTGAAGACCTATAAAAGACAGTCTATATCAGATATCACATGGCCAAATGTTACAAAAGCACCCGCATTTTCTTCTAATTTCCGCCCTCTTACCTCACCTCTACACAAACCGTCCTTCATCTTTTCAGCCACCGTTTTCAGCTTTCTTAAACTTCCCATCTCTCTTATGCTCTCCCACCCAACACACACACAGCCTGTCCTTACCTCACACATCATCTCTCTCCTGGTTTCTTTAGTAAGGATTCCTGTCTTCACTCCATTCAGAAATATACAAGATATGTCCTTTTAGGAAGCAACGAAAACTGTCTATAGAAAAAATATTTTCCCCTCATTATTCATACAGGCACTGATACTTTGTTCTGTGTCAAATTTTGTCCCACACTTGAATTAACGTATTCATTCATTTAGTCAACAAATATTTACTGAGTGAGTACAAGTGCCAGGCATTTTTCAAGGAATGAGCTCAATATTTAATAATGATTCTCAAATTTATGCTTTGTTTAACCAAAAAACATTGATTTCATTTGCAGTAAATATTTACTGTGGTGATGGTCACGGAGCATTACCATGGGTGGTGCTGGGAAGAAGAAGGGATGTTTAATACACTAAAAAAAGGCAGCCAGCACTCCCATATCTATGCAATTGATAGGAGGAACTTTACATAATAAAAAGAAAGCCTAAATGTCCATGTTCACCTCTGGATACTTATTTCTGGCCTGAGAGTAAGATTTAAGATTTCAGGGGCATACAAGTGTAAGTGCATGAAAGCATCAGACTAAATGGGGATAACAGGAGCTAAAAGTTGGAATGGACCTAGAAATTATAAGGCCCAGAGTCCTCTTTATGTTTGAAGAACTAAAGAGGACACAGAGAGAAGATGTATTGATAAGACCAGCCATTGGAAAGTATAGCCAACATCCTAGAAGTCCTGGGACACTCCTAACAGTCTCCTAATAAATTGTGTTCCACTTTAATTAACAGAAAAGGTTTCTGTGGTGTGGGCTTCGGAACCCCAGATGCGTGGTATACTGAAGAACATAAACTTCAGTGTCAAAAGTCATCTCGCTTTCCTGAATCTTAATCTTTTAAGCTATGGAAATTGGGGTAATAAGAATTATCTCACAACATAACAGTGAGAGATAAGTTGTGTGGTAATTTGTGAAGTTTGAAGTGCTGAATCTCATAACAGGAATACAGCAGCATACAGTCCCTATAACCCAAGGATTTCTTGAAAAGAATCAAAATAAGTGATTCTTTACAAAGTTTCAGAGAAAATAAAAATTAAACTCTGACTTTATTTTGTTAGCAATGGATTACCAATCTCTTTCTTTCTGACAAAATCTGATTTCAGAAGCTCTACCTTGGACATTATCTTTTATCTCCAAGTAATTTTCTCTACTGCTAAAACATCATTTCTTAATCAATAAAATCCTAGGGTACAAGTCAGCACTTAAAGAGTATTTACTGAACATGACCTCTGTTACCAGAAAGCTTACGGGTTATTTCAATCAGTCCCTAAATGTGGTATAAACTTTCTTAGAGCCCCTGCTTGATAAAATGAGACTCGAAGAGGTAAAAATGTCCTGCTGAAGTTTGTATATGTGGTAAACAAGGGTGATTGAAGCCATGTATTTTGATTTCAAGTCCAGAACACTTTTTACAATAATGAAATAGATGTTTTCACCCAATCTCTTTCCCATGTGTAATAGGGAAAGATATCTATCAGCCTTGTTGAATCACTGAGAAGTTGAAAACAAGAAGTGGGTGTTAATTCATTCATCTTTGAAATATGGTGTACATTTACCAGTTTGTTTTTCCTGTTTAGTAGTGAAGTAAAGTCAGTGTAAGTAAAAAAGGGAATAATATTCCCTATTCGTTTCAATTAAGGCAAACCTAAATAGAAGTATTTAAAAAACTACACCATACAAAAAATAAACTCAAGATGGGTAAAAGACTTAAATATAAGTCATGGCACCATAAAAGTTCTAGAGGAGAACATAGACAGCAAAATCTCAGATATTCCACGCAGCAATATTTTCACCAATATGTCCCTAGAGCAAGAAACATAAAGGAAAGAGCAAATGGGACTTCATCAAATTAAGAAATTTCTGTCTGGCTAAAGAAAACAGCAGCAAAATGATAGGAAGCCAACTGTATGTAAAAACATATTTGCAAATTATACCTTGGACAAGGGTTTAATCTCCAAAATATATAAAGAGGTCACATGACCCCACTCCAGGACACAAACAATCCAATTAAAAAAAATGGGCAAAGGACCTGAACGGACACTTCACCAAGGAGGACATACAGAGGGCCTAGAGACATATAAAAAGATGCTCAGCATCACTAGCTATCAGAGAAATGCTAATTAAAAGCACAATAAGATACCACTTCACACAGGTGAGAATGGCCATCATAAACAAATCAACAAACAACAAGTGTGCTGGTGTGATTGTGGAGAAAAGGGGACCCTAGTGCACTGTTGGTGGGAATGCAGACTGGTGTAGCCACTGTGGAAAACAGTATGGAATTTCCTCAGAAAACTAAAAATGGAACTGTCTTTTGACCTGGCAATTCCACTGCTGGGATTATACCCTAAGAACCCTGAAAAACCAATTCAAAAGAACCTATGCACCCCAATGTTCATAGCAGCACAATTTACAATAGCCAAGTGTTGGAAGCAACGTAGGTGCCCATCAGTAAATGAGTGGATCAAAAACTGTGGTACATTTACACAATGGAATACTACACAGCAGAAAGAAGAATGAGTTTTCACCCTTCACAACAGCATGGATGGAGAGCATTATGCTAAGTGAAATAAGCTAAAGAAAAATGATTTCACCTATAAGTGGAACCTAATCAAGAAAACAAATAAGCAAGTAAAATATAACCAGAGACACTGAAATAAAGAACAAACTGACAGTAGCCAGAGAGGAGTGGGGAGAGGATAATGGAGGGTGGGGCACAGGGAGGGGAATGTGTCCTTTAAACATCTTCCTTAAGATGTTTAAAGGACACATGGACAAGGCCCAAGGGTGGTAGGGTTGAGGTTGGGAGGTGGGGATGTATGGGGTTTGGGATAGTGGGAGGGGGTTAAATGGAGACACCTGTACTTGAACAACAATAAAAAATAATCCCCCCAAATAAAAAAATAATAAAAAGCATTGTTTCCCTGTTTTGCTATAACTTCTTGCCTTTGTAGACACTCTGGTAGGCTCATATAAACACCATTTTACTTCTAACAATTAAACAGTTTCCTAATCTGTAAAATGAGGATAATGTCAGTACAAAAATCATAGGGCTTTTGTAAGAATTAAATATTATAATACAAACATTTCTAAATAGTGCAAAATATTTATAAGTCACACAGTGCTCAGGTCATGTTAACTTACTTTTCTAAAAAGAAAACATTGCCTGATTTCAACAAATATGTGTGTGTACTGATATATATACACTGATTTGATATATGTACACAGAGACTGATACACACACACACACCCACATACACACAGGTTCCCTTCACTATTTGAAAGTAGATCATTCCTATGGAACCTTTTATAAGCCTAGAGTGTAAAGCAGAGAAGCATTGACCTTAGGACACATATTACTAATGGATGTACAAAATAAATCATGAAAAAGCACAGATGCTCCTAGACAGAGTTCAAAGTTCTGGCAGCTTAATGCTGAGATACCAGTGTCATTCTCAGGGAAGGAGCCTGGTGGGGCTACACTAGGTGTTCAGGGTGCTCCCTGCCTCTCTAAGGGCTCCCAGCAAAACAAATGCAAAGGGCTAATTTTAATTTTGCCTTTTCTTCCTAAAAGCAAAAATCTTTTATTTCTGTCATTTAGCAGAAACAGATGTTAATGTAGGTCTTTTGCAAAGTGAAGTGGTATAAAGTGAACTTTTGAAAAGTGGGGCCACCTGTAATATAAATATGTCATATTATATATATATTTAACTTTTATATATAAATAATTTATATAATTATATAAAATTAAATATATTTATACATTTGGGATAGATAGATGATAGATAGGTAGGTAGGTAGGTAGATAGATAGATAGATAGATAGATAGATAGATAGACAGAATCTTACAAAGGAAAACCCCTCTGGATTTACCTCTATGGGGCTTTTATGACATCTTTCTAGGGTCCACAATACATCTACTTCTCTGATTCATAAACTACAACTTTACAAGTCAGGCCATTTGTCTCTCAGAGCACAGTCTGTACTCTATCACCATAAAAAATAATTGGATGTTGTTCAATAAGTAGATTTCTAGTCTCCAAACAAACCTACGGAATTGCAATCCCTAGGGATTAGGATTTGGCAATTTGCATTTTTCATAAGATGCAGTGAAATCTAAAGATTTTTTTTTCCTTTTCCTGGCTCTGCCAGTTGCCTTAAGCAAGTTCACGTAAGCTTTCTGTGTCTTATGATAGGAAAAAAAAAAACCCTTTCTTGGGTATGGACACGCACAATCTGTAATTGCATCTGCCAATTTCTCATTGTGTGCCTTTAAGGAGAGCACTTGGAGCTCTTTTTATAATGCAGAAAATGGAAGTATCAATGTCAGTTCAGCTGAATGATTGGTTATCGTGAAGACAAAATTAGATTAATAGAAGTAAAATTTTGAAACTCCATTAAGAGCTATAGAGGTTAAACCATTTTTATTTTCTGTAAAACAGAAGATAACGATTTCACAGGTGTGATGTGAGGGCAAATTTTAAGATTATTTAGGAAGTATTTTGAAATTTTTTCAAAGTTAGGTGTTTCTAACAGGAGAATGTGTCTTGGATGGATTATTTATAATCCACATGTGTTTTATTATTTTACAGTATTTAGTGGCAAAAATGTATTAAGTGGTTCAGAATTTTCAAATGGTATTTTGATATAACTGCCTGTTAATGGCACTGCACTTTTTATGTAGATTGAAATAAAAGACAACCTACTGTTGTTATAATTAATAGTAGCCTGTTCAGATTAAATTATACATCTTATTTGCACATTAACTAACCCCTTCCTACCTGAGCTTGGCACAGGGCTGGAGGGTTATGGGTTAATTTACCAGAATGAGACCCAACCTAGCTACTAATTCTAGTGTTCTATAGAATGAAAAAGAATTTTTCCTTCCACTCTTCTTGTGATTAAATCAGATTAAGTACATATTCCTCTGAATCTGTTATTTATACCAGGAACTTGACTCTTGATTCACAAATGTCTTTTCTCTCATAGTTACTGTTTTGTGCAAATAATCACAAAAAATGCACTGGGAAGCTAAAAAAAAATGGACTTGATGTTCTAGCTACCTAGATATTACCAGCTGGGCCTGTCATCCTTATTTTTGCTTATGCAAATGGTTAAGGATCTTAGGACAAAAAGGAAATTCAGGGTGATAAAATCTCAGGTCATCTCTCAAAATTTATCTGAGACACTACCTGTGGCTGGGGAACCAAATGGCATTGGGGCATGAAAGTTAATAGCACCACATTTGTCACTTACTTCGTATTCAAAAACAATTATTATTTTCCCCTGAATTCACTTTCTTCCTACTTCCCACCCTGCTCCTTCTTTCTTTCCATTGCCTGTTTACATTTCATTTCCTCTTTTCCATTCTCTATGGTTTCCTCATTAGAAGATACGTTCTTAAATGTATTCTCAATACAAGCATGCATTCACTTGGTTGAAAAGATATAATGACTTTAATTCATCATAAAGTATAAATGACTACTAGCAAATCCTTTGTAGAGGAAAGAATTTTCAGGATATTTAGTAGGTTAAGGGGCACTACAATCTAATTGGAAAAGCAACTTCATATAAAACACAAAATATTCTAGTCACCTTTCTTGCAAGCAAAGAATATTTTTGAAGATTATGTATAAGTGATTATGAGGTCTCTAATTCAATAAAATTGGATTTATACTTTTTAATTCAAGTCATCATTACCTTTGGATCACCCCAGGCAGAAATTTCAATAATATTGTCCAAGTTAATTATCTCACAAAACCTAGGATGGCTGAACATTTCTGGTGAATAGGGAATTTTCCAGTTTCTAATGGAAAACCAGCCACAAGGAGTTGGATACTCCATTCCACAGATGAAAAGGAACACACTAATTTCTGAGCTCACCCCAGGATACATGACAGAACCATGAACCAAAGATCAGAGTTTTGCTCGAGTCAGTTACCAGATGTCACTCAATTCTCAGTGTCATATAACTATGACACCTGGATCTCTGCCCATCCTGATTCCAGCCAAGAGATAATTGCTTATATTCAAGTCTAGGCATGCAGTGCACATTGCCCTCCTGGTGGGAATCATAGAGAGAGACAGTGTGTTAAGAATTCCAAACTTTGATTCTAATGTAGCTTCTCTTTTTCTTTTCTTTCCTTCTCTTTTCTTTTTCTTCTATTTTCCTTTCTTTTCATTGCTTTTTTTCCTTCTTTTTCTTTTTTTGTAATTCTTGACAATGCTAATCACTCGCACCCTGGAATTTTTGGAATAATAAGAATCCATGACATAATCTATTCAAAGCCTTCTGTGGAGACACTGTGGTACAGACAAAAGTAATGCGGGCAGAGGACAGGTACACTTTCTGGGCTCAGTGTACTGTTTGCTCTGTTTATATTTAATGCATTTATTGCTATTGCCCATTTCAAATATACATTCTTTATTGCACATCTGCAATTAAACTGGTGAAGCTCACCCCAACTAAGAATTTGACAATGTTTATCTTATGTTGGGAAAATAGCTTATGCAAAGGACTTGAAGGGAAAGGAATGAGAGAATGTCTCTAAAAACTAGCTGTCTCCATTAGTAGAAGTTACAGCCACCTCATTATTCTTTTAGTAGTGTGACTTATCAAAAGGAATAATAAGTAATCTAATGAAATATAGTTACTAATTTCTATGGTTATTAAGTGTAAACATATTTAATGAATACAAAGGACTTTAAAACTCACTATATAGAGAGGGGCAAATGTAGGTTTACAGTTATGCAAATATGTGAAAGTTTATTCTTATACTATTATGTTAATTATTGTATTATTTTCCAAATTAACAATTGTAAACCTACTTTTTCTGCATCCTGTATTTTATGATTATTTATAATGGTGATAAAAGAAAGATAAAAGCCTTGGATGATTGAACTTTTATTAACTATAAGATTTTATAGTGTTTGTTTGCAGTTATTGCATTTTGCTTTGCTTTATTTTTCACAAAAACAGGTTGAAACCTCTAATTTATGTTGTTAAATGCCAGATTTTACAAAAGAGTCTATGAACTGATAATGATTTGGCCCCCACCAAATTTTATATATTCCTCCTAAATGAATTCCACTTAAAAGTTTGAGTAACACATTTTCTTTCTGAGGTTCTTGAAAAAAATTAAATTAGTAATCTTTACAAAAGTGAGATTTGGAAAAATGAAAAAATAGTAAAATTCATTAATAGACTATAAAATAGGTTTGTCAGTTTACCTCAAAGATGGAGAAAGATTGGACCTTAAACTCAGAGTTTATAATGGAAGAGAAAGATAAATACAGAAACAGTCATTACAAATACAGGAGTAAACATAGTTGTTAGAACCCATGGCCTGTGATGATTATGAAGTCCAATTAGGAGAACAGTAGAGTAGATCTGGAGGTGGGCCTTTCTTCTTCCCTCCCTCCCTCCCTCCCTCCCATCCTCTCTCTCTCCCTTCCTTCCTCCCTCCCTCCTTTCCTGCCTGCCTTTTTCTTTTTTCTGTCTCTTTTTCTCCTTTTGTAATTAGTCCCTTCTCACTTTCAGGTTCTACCTGACATGTCAGTTACTTGGAGATGCTTTCTCTGCCCTGCCCACCTCATCTAAAATAAGTGTTCCTATTTCACCCCCAGATATTATCTGCCCCAGTATCTTATTTTCACCTAAGATCTATTAAAATGAGAATTATTTTTATTTATTATTCACTTCTTTTTGTCTCTCTCCTCTACTACAATGTAAGCTATCTAAGAACCAGAGTGGTCTTCATTTTATTCAAGGATGAATTGTCATTAAATAGCAGAAATTGAATATATAACTTCTGGGGAAAAAATAAAATAAATGATTGGATTTAACAACTATAATGAGAACCAAGTCAATATAGCATTTGTACTTCTGTGCTATTCTAGTGACCTCTGGGAAGACCACCATTACCTGGGAAACGTAGTGTTAGTGAAAAAGTAAGCCTTTATTTCCATGTTACATCAATGAATGAAGTGCATTTGGGAATAAAATCAGACTTAAACTAGAGAATGGTGTATATATTGTTATCTAGGAAAATGGATGAGCATTATTAAACAAGTCCAAAACCAATTCCTTCAAGCAAAATTAACATGGTTGTAAGGACTTTACTTCCTTTGGATGTTTCTGTGCTTAATTAGGAATTCTCACTTATGCCTATATGTATATAATATACATATATGCATATGTATATATGTATATAATATACATATATGCATATGTATATATGTATATAGCGGACTCAGGCTTCCATATCTCTTAGAAAGTAGCCAAGCGCTATTAAGATGAAGGTGATGAGGAGAGATCATAGCCAAGATATTCTTAACCAAGAGCATATCCCTTGTTTCCGAATTTGTTTCAAATTCACTGGTACATTTCTCTAACAGTAGTATATGTGAGATTTTATGGAGGAGAACAATGGGTTACTTAAGAATAAAAGAAAGCCAAGCTGGAAAATTCAATGTGGAAGATTCTATTTCTCTGTCACTAGAATAAAATCTTGTTTTTACTTTCAGTTAATAGGTAATCAAGATGTAAATAATTTTAGGGAAAATATTACTTCTCTCCTATGATGATAGAGCTGTTGATTGACTAAATATTTGGTTCTTTAAAATGTACCTTAGTGCTCATATGAAGACAGAGTATGATTCATTAGGACCAATGTTACACATTTCATCAGACACAGAACTTTTTATCCCTGGCCAGGTAGCTCAGTTGGTTAGAGTGTGATCCTGATTCAACCAAGGTTTGAGTTTGATACTCCATCAGAGCACATATAAGAAGCAACCAGTGAATGCATAAATAAGTGGAATATCAAATTGATGTCTCTCCTCCCTCCAACCTCAACAAAAATAAAAAATTAAAAAACAGAATTTTTCAATAGCATGTCTTCCTATAAATTGGTGTTAATATTATTAAATGTATTGGCCTGATTCACCAACTGTGAACTTCAAAAGAATAAGAAAATGAGACCAAAATTAATCTCATATATAAAATAATTCTCCAGAACTCTAGTGCTGCCATATGTTTTTAGAGTATTGATATTTACATGTATCAAAATAATTAACACTGGGACATGAATTCTTATGACTGTCTAAAAATATTTTGAGGGTGTATATTAAAGAGTTTCTATTTTTCAAAACTGCTCCTGAATTATTTTAATAATTAAAACAGAAGACAAGAGCTACACATTTTCATTCATTGCCATTTTCATAGAATAAATGATACAAGTATACTTTCTCTGCAAAGAGATCAACATGGTTTTCCTCCCAGACACTTTTATTTCCTACTCTAATTTTTTGTATGCTGTGTATATGTTTGAGAGCATTTATGTATATTTATAGAAAATGTATACACTCTCACTCAAATGTGGAAACAATAAACTAAAACCTCTTTCTCCATATTGGGAATATCAAGATGAACAAGAATTGTACCCTGAATGCAATGAGGAACTAAACCATACTTTATGTATTAAATCCCACCAAGTAGAAAACTTAAAAGTATATGGCTTCACCTATTAGAAATAGGCCCACACATTATTTATTTTTATGTCAGTTTTTTTCCAATAATTTATGTAATATTCTGCATAATTTAGAGCAAGTTATGCTAAGTGAATAAGCCAGACAGTGAAAGACAAATACCATGTGATCTCACCTATAAGTGGAATCTAATCAATGAAACAAAAAAATGAGCAAAAAAGAATTAGAGACATGGAAATAAGGAACAAATTGACAGTGACTAGAGGGAAGGAGGGAGAGGGGTAACGGGGAAAGAAGGGGAACATGTACAAAGGACCCATGCACAAGGACAATAGGGTGGGGATTGTCTTTGGGAGCAGGGATTGGATGGGCTAGGGGAGAGCAATGGGGGGAAATGGGGACAACTGTAACTGAACAATAATAAAAAATAAAGTGAGAAAACAGCTAGATGAAAGTGTATGACCTCATCACTAATTGTGAGTATACATCAGTTGTTTTTTAATGTTCTTCAGTCCAGTGAGAGGAGGGTTAAATTTAAATCTTTCTTGATCTCCTGAGATTTCTGATGTAGTTCTGCGATATCATGAGCAGGATGGTGGTACCCAATGCTTTGGCAGATACTGTTTACTTATGATGATATTTACTATGCGCTATATGCCTCATTCATAAACTCTATTAACTCTGATAATGATCAGATATCATTATTTGGCCTTCCAGCATTGATAATTGATGTTAGGCCAATATTGTTTTCTCCCTCATTCCCCTTCATATTTTCAAAATTTATGATAAACACAAAATGAAATAATTATTTAATGGTTAACATAGTACCATTTTTAAAAAGATAGCTTTCTAATTCTTTTTAAATAAGATCAATTTTATTATTACTTTCAAAATTATAAAAATATTTCAGCATTAAACATTTCTGTTGTGTTTCCCATAACAATGAATCTAGAAGATTTTCAGGTCGCTTTCCAAACTCCTTTTAGTTTCAATTAAGATTTGATGAAACATTTTTTAAACTCATACATAAGAGAATATAACACTTTAAATGGAAATGCAAATCACATTTTGTAGAATTATCTTTCTGCTTATACCTAGTAATTTTTATTAACTTTAATAAAATTGCTATCCTAGTGACAAACACGTGTTTGGAACTCAGAAAAGTTTATAAAATTAATGCATTTGATGTAAAATAACTGTTTAGTTAAGATTTCTCCATTTTAGGTGTTTTTTACAAGATGTTTTCCATTTTTAAGGAGAATCTCTCCTTAAAAATAGTGAATTTTAGAAACAGAAAAATAGTGCTACTAGGAACCACAACAATTATTAAGTCTATCTTCTCCAATTTTCAGATGAAAATTACAGCCAAAGAAATTATGTGATTTAACCAATGGCAAGTTAAACTGACTTAAAACCTTTAGATATATTACTAAACCATGTAGTTTATTTGGTTCAAATGACTGATGTCATTTGAACACATGGTGGTTACACCATGTGTAACCACCACATGGTGTAACACATGGTGGTTACACCATGTGTAAGGATGTGTAATGATGAAAGTGCTCTAATAAGTGCTGAGCTTTAAAATTATTTTTTTGAAAATGTGTAATGATGAAAGTGCTCTAATAAGTGCTGAGCTTTAAAATTATTTTTTTGAAGGAATGAACCACAAAATTCCTGCCCACAAAAATTTGTAAATTCTAGTTTGGGAACAACTGAGATTTGATTCTCAGGCTCAGGACTGGAGTGTGGGCTGGAGATATTCATTTCAGAGTCATTAGTCTCCCACTCTTATAAACTGAAGACATAGTAAATTTTAGATCCCACAAGAAAAGGAAATAAAATAATAGAAATAAGGATAGAGTCCTGGTGGAGACTTATTTATCAGTGATAAAGGGAGTTGGAGGGGAGAAGGCACATAGGAAAAGAATCAGAAAATAATAGTTAGTTGAAAATCAAGGTACATAGAGAATCAAGTAGTGAGTGACAGTTGGTTTCACAATCAGTGCGGAAAACCCAATTGGGATGAAGACTTGAAAGACACTATTAAAATCAGAAATTCAGAAACATTGCAGATTCTGGCAAAAGTGCTTTGCTACTAAGGGAGTAGCATATTAACAACAATAGTGTAGATTGCAAATATTTTGAAAAGAAGAAAGACAGTGAAGGAGGACACAAATCAAAGACAAGCATTTTCCAGAATGTGTTCTGCTAACTTCACACTTTTTAATAGCTATTACTTGAAAAATATAAAAGAGAAGGTTGGGACAGACTTCAGTTGTGCAATATCTTGGGGAAACAATTTAAAAAGTTAATTTTGCTACAGGACTTCTCATAAAATTCATTTGCTAAGGGGAATGGAGAATATTCACAAGGGAGTGTGTTTGGTCATCAACTTTCTAAAAAAAAATAAAGAATACATTTTGGGGTTAATTTTCTTTATTAGTCACTTGGGACATTTTATTTTGGAATAAAAAGAAAAATCCAAGATATTTAACACTAACAGAAATAAAAAGAGTAGGAATTAAAACAAAATTTTTACCCCATATTCATTGAGATATAATTGACATGTAACATTGTATAAATTTAAGGTGTATAATGCCCTCATTTGATACATTTATATATTTTGCAAAATGATTACCACCATAGGGCTAGCTAACATCATTACATCACATAACTACCATTTTTTTTTGTTGTGTGGTGAGAACATTTAAGATCACTTTCTTAGCAACCTTGAAATATATTAAACAGTTTTATTAACAATAATGACCATAGTGTACATTAGATTCCCAAAACTTATTCGTCTTAAAAGTAGAAGTTTGTTACCATGATCTCCTCACTTCCCCCAGGCCCCCTGCCCCTGGTAAACACCATTCTAGTCTGTTTCTGTGAATTTAGCTTTTTTTTTGGATTCTGTATATAAGTGAGATCATATGGTATTTGCCTTTGTCTGACTCATTTCTCTAGCATAATGTCAAGGTCCATCCATATGGTAGATTGAGAGAAACTTTGTTTGTGTTGAGGCATGGATCCTTTCTACCCCAAGAAAAGTTTTATCAGATTTGAAACCTAAACATATTGAAACTTCAATAAGTTTAAAGTTTCAATGTAAATAAAGCACTTTTGAAGTCAAGCATACGCTCAAATAATGACAGAGGCACGCCACAGAATCTATTCATTTTCTTCACAAAGACAGCAAGGAAGGATGCAAGAAAGGGAAATGCTAACAAGAATCTTAAATCAAATAGAATTGGTAAGGCTGACTAAAGAGAAGAGAAAGCATGAAACAAAGAAACTTAATAAGTTCTTTTTAAACCTCAGGTTTATCAAGATGTAATAGACATATAATTTGTGTAATTTTAAGGTGTGCATACATGAATTCAATGCCTTTTTTAATCCTTACCTGAGGATATGTTTTCATTGATTTTGAGAGGTGGTGGGACAGAGAGAGAGAAACATCAATGTGAGAGAGAAACATCAATCGGTTGCCTCCAATACACATCTTGACTAGGGATTGAACCCACAACATTTTGGTGTACAGCATGATGCTCCAACCAAATGAGTACCCTGACAGGACAGTGCAGTTACATATTGTGAATTGATTAGCTAACACCTGAATTGTGTCACATAATTTCCATTTCTATTTTATGGTGAGAACATTTAAGATATAGTCTCTTAGCAACCTTCAACAATATAACACAGTATTATCAACTATAATCACTATGTTGTACACTAGACTCCCAGAAATTATTCATCTAATAAGTAAAAGTTTGTACCCTTTGGCTAACATCTCTCTTCTCCTCCCATCCCTTGGTAATCACTGCTTTGCTCTCTGTTTCTGCAAGTTCGCTTTTTTGAGATTCTACATACAAGTGACATCAAACAGTATTTGTCTTTCTGTGCCTGGCTTATTTAATTTAACATAAGGCTCATCCATGTAGTCACAAATGGGAAGATGTCCTTCTTTCCTGTGTCTGAATCTTATATACAGTGTCCGGCAGAAGTAAGTCTTGCTTGAGTGTGGTTGGTGGGGTAATAATACGAGTGTAATGATTTATAGTTTTAATTTGAACATTTCACCTAAAATATCATATGGTGTATGTGAATATTATATTGTTATGTTACAGAATTGTATGCTTATGATTTTGTAATAAAAAGGGGAATTATTTGTGCTGGATCCTCTGTGTATATGTGTGTGTGTATAGGTATATAAAATCTGTATATATTCCCTCATCCCTTCATTTCCTTTATTGATTTATCTGTTGGGAAACATTTAGGTTGTTTTCATATCTTGGCTATCATGAGTAATGCTTCAATACATCAGTGTTTCATTTCCTTTAAATAAATGCCCAGTAGTAGGATTGCTGGCTCATATAATTCTATTTTTAATTTTTTGAGGAACATTCATACCGTATTCCATAGTGGCTGCACCAATATAAAATCCCACCAACAGTGCACAAGTAAGTGTTCCCTATTTTCCACATCTTCTCCAACACTTGTTATCTCTTATCTTTTTATGATAGTCATTCTAACAAGTGTGATGTGATATCTCATTATTTTGATTTGCATTTTCCTGATGATTAGTGATGTTGAGAATCTTTACATGTACCTGTTGGACATTTTGATGTCTTTTTCGGAATAATTTAATATCAAAATTCTATCAAGTACTTTTTCTGACCACAATAGTGAAAAACTAGTAATCAATTGAAAAGATAAACAAAATAGACAAACCTTTAGTTGGACTTATCAAGAAAAAGGAAAGGTGATTCAAATAAAATTATAAATTAAGAGGAGACATTATAACTGATGCCACACAGGCAAAGAAACATGAGAAACTACTGTGAATAATTAGACACCAAACAAATGGACAAACTAGAAGAGATGGATACAGTTTTAGTAAGTACTTTTGTTGGTTTTATATTAATAATGCTCATTTTCTAGGATTCCAAAATCGTATTAACAAATTTTAGTGTAAACATTCTTAGAAGAGTGCACTGAATAATAATATTTTTTTATTAAATGTTAATAAAATTGTTTTAATTCAAAAGGAATTTTGTAGGGAGTCATCTTCCTTTTCTGAAACATGGTTTGCTTTGTGGTTTTGCATCTTAGAGATGTGTCTTTTAGGCCAGTCTTGAATAAGCTATCTTCTCACATAATCTGACAGAAGCAAAATGCTACCCTCGCTGAAAATGTCACCTACACTAGGTTGGCATTATTCTTCAGATGATAAGTATTAGAATAATTCCTAAAGAGTTTTTTGTGTTTATCTCTGAAATGTTACTACATGATGGTATCTAAGAGGATAGATTTGATTATTTTATTAGGTCAAGCTTTAATCCTTGATAGAGAGCAAAATATTATGAAAATGGGGCCAAATACAGACAAGTTTTGCTTTAGTCATTAAACATTAGACCTGGAATGGAAAATGGAGTTCATTGAATTCAGTGAAATGAATGTAAAAGAATCCCAGTCCAGAATCACATTAGTGGGAGGAGTGAGCTAAATAAGTCAAGTTCCCGGTTCCTCAATTTTTTTCCTTCACAGCATTTCTTCAAGGGTCTTTTTGTATTGTGGTCTTCTTTATTAAGTTAAAAATATTTTAAAACCATGATTAAGTCTAAATATTTCATAATGAAAGGTACAAAATTACTTAATAAGGAACAAAATGATTTCCCTAAGTCATAACTGTAGTAAAAGATGTAATGGAAACTAGAATTATGGCTTCTTGAGTTTTAGTGAATAGTGATTTTATTTAACTTCCCTATTCTATTAAAGATCTGAGAATGCAATTGGAATGCCATAACGGACATGGTGGCTTAAAATTCAAGAGAATGAAAGAAAAGTGTTGTAAAGAGGATTGAAATCATCAATGATTATCTTTGCTTCATGAATTTTGCCCTCATATAATTCTTTTTTTCCCACCTGTTTGAGTATACATGGATATTGGAAGTGATAAAGAATTAAAATATTAAAATAAAATTTTGCCCCAAATGCATGAGGTTATTAATCAATTCCAGGGTTCTCAACCTCAGCATTATTAGAAATGGGGGCTCTATCATACTTTCCTGTTTGCTCCCCTGTGTATTACAGGATGGATAGCAACATCCCTGGCCTCCACCCACTACATACCAGGAGAGATACCTGTCATGACAATCGAAAAGCTTTCTAGATAATGCCAAATACCCACTGGGGGGCAATGTCACCCCGTTTGAGAACAACTCAGCTAGATAATGTATAATCTAGACCCAAATCGAGAGACCTAACTGGAGATATCTTACCATGTTAGTTATTGTATATGGGCATCTGTTCAGTGAGATAGTTTGGAAATCTTAAGGAAAAAGACTGGGGCTGTGAAAAGTGAGGCATGTGTGGGAGTCAATGCTTAGAATAAAGAGCTGAAGTGTGCACCATTGAGCTGACTATGTGCTTGGTGGATGTGGTGTGGTGAGTCAACAAAAATGCTTAATATTATCATTTAATAGACCTCAGCTCTTACTAACTTCTTCATGCGGCCTCACAAATAATGGGAACCAACGAGTTAAATATTTGTCTTTGATGTCTGGGCAAGGCGCTCAAACTCTAGCACAAAGCATGGCGATGGGGACTGAGTTCTTTAAAGCTTGCTAATTTGATGCCTGGCTGTGTTTTGCAGCGGAAAATGGAAAAAGTCATGAAGAAAGGGCTGTCTTTAGGAGTGGGCTCAGCATTCTATGCCAACTTCCATCTTAAACCTATTCCTTTACTACCCAAACCAAGAGGATCTATAAATCAGCTTCTGACCGTTGAAATAAAAGAGAGTTCTTTGTTGGTTTATTTCTTAGTTGTTTTTACTTTGTATTTAGTGAACAACTGCTATTTCCAGAGTGCAATTGCTCTCTCTACCACAGTGGCTGATCACTTGTCCATGCAAAGCATGGCTCAGTTTTGCCCAATCAGATTACTTTTATGATATTTTTATATTTATTTTGTATTCATTGGCATAAAAATCTCTTACTTTGGGATTTTGACATTTAATGATTCTGTAATATGGCTGGACTGTGATTGTCTTCCCTGCTAATACAAAGAGCCTGGCCACAACTGGAGATAACAAAGTCAGCAAGCAAAGAAATACAAAGGCAAATAGATCCTGAAAGACTGAAAGCCCAAGACATCTTTAAGTGTCTTGACCAAGTCATATCTGAAGCTAGTTTTTCCCTCTTTCTCATCCAGCAACAAGAGTCAACAAAATTACCTTTTTTTCTTCATACAGTCTGTGTTATGGCTTCATCACTTACAAATGAAAATGGTCTGCTGAGTATAGTGAATATTCCCACTTAGCAAATGTTGGCAAGGAATTGCAAATGCAAAAATATAGCAAGGTGACAGCTTATAGAGATGAAAGACCAACAGTATAACAGCAAGGGGTAGAAAATCTCATGAACCTTAATGCAGGAATAATGAACAGATAAAGAGTGAGTGTGTAAGTTATCTTGCAAGCCTGTTTCTCAAGGGCAAGAAGGGAATCGAAGAAAAATGACCTCATAACACATTGAAATAGAGATTATAATGGAGGGGGGAAATGTCCATAATCAAGCCAGAGACATTGTCCTTCTATTCACCTGCTGTTTGCAAATTCTGGTGATGGAGGACCAATAGTTGAACTCACCTGTGTAAGAAATATATAACTTATTTATTTAACCAATATTTATAAATAATCAACCAAGAGGGAGCGTTCTTACTTGATAAAGACCAACTCTCTGGACTTTAGTCTTTTTTTAATCTCTTTATTTTTTTTTAATTTTATTGTTGTTCAGTTATAGTTGTCTCTTTTTTCCCCCGTTGCTCTCCCCTGCCCTGCCCACCTGCCCTCCCCTACTTTCAGTCCTCGCCCCCCACATAGTCCTTGTCCGTGGGTCTTTTATATACATCTTTTTTGACTTGATCCTTCCCCTCATTCCCCATTATTTTCTTTCTCCTCCCTTCTGGTCACTGTCAGTTTGTTCTTTATTTCCATGTCTCTGGTTCTGTTTTGCTCACTTGTTTGTTCTGTTAAGTTCCATTTATAGGTGAGATCATATGGCATTTGTCTTTTATTATTTGGCTTATTTAACGTAGCATAATGCTCTTCAGTTCCATCCATGCTGTTGCGAAGGGTAGGAGTTCTTTCTTTCTACTGCATAGTATTCCATTGTGTAAATGTACCACTTTAAAAAAATTATCTTACTTTTTGTTGTTCAAGTACTGTTGTCTCCATGTTCCCCACATCACTTCCCCCAACCCCAGCCATTCCTACCTCCCACTCTCGAGCCTACCCTCTTTTAGCTTTGTCCATGTGGACTGTAGTCTTTTTAAAAAATTATCTTTTTTGTCATTTAATTGTCTGCATTTATCTCCCTCCACTCCCCCAACCCCAGCCAAACCCACCTCCCTCCCTTGCTTCCAACCCCCACCTTGATTTTTCCCATGTGTCCTTTATAGTTGTCCCTGAAAACCCTTTCCCCATTATCCCCTCCCACCTCCCCTCTGGTTACTTTCAGATTACTCTTAATTTCAATATCTCTGGTTCTATTTTGCTTGCTTTTTTGTTGTTGTTTATGTTCCATTAAATGTGAGATCATATGGTGTTTGGACTTTAGTCTTGATAAGAGATTTTGGTCAAGGGAGGAAAGAAACAGTTCAAGAAATCTGCACACTATGATAGCTATTACAGTATAGGTAAATGCAGAATGCAAATGGGAAATTTACTCTATTACTTGTAGCTTCAGATGTGACAATAAGAAACCATTCAAACTAGTTTAAGTAGGGAAATAAAAACTTGCATGGTGGATGCATTCAGGCACAGCTAGACCCAGCAGATCAAATCATATCACCAGAACTCTGTCTTTCTCTCAGCCTCTGGGTTTTGTCTCAGTGGGCTGTATCTATATGTAGGGAATGTCTTCCACAGTGTGGCAAAGGCAGCCATTGACAGCTCTGGGTTAAGACCATTAGAGGTCAAGTCCAGTGTCATCTTCCCCAAATGACACTGGCTGACTCTGCTTTAGTCGTAGGCTCATTTCTGGACCAATCTCTGTATCTAAGAGGATGTGCTTAGCCTTTTCCATGTTCCACTTTTATGGCTGGATGCTTGGGCCAGCATCCAGCACATTTATCTTAGTAGGTTGAGACTGACCAACCCACTAAGATAAGGAAGAGTGATAGAATTATCTAAAGGACAAGAAGTTATGTAGTCAATAGCACTTATTGTTGTTAATATTCAAGTTAGTCTCCATCATCACTATTGTATATGTTCTTCAGTCTCCTAACACATCCTGGGTGGGATCTGGAAGTAGTTAGGTGAAGAAACCTGACATGATTTTGACACATGTGGTATAGAGAAGACTATTTTGGATAAATTCATGGGACATCACCTTCTGAAGTGCAGGAATGTAAAGCAAGAAAATCAAGTGGTATTTTATACTCCAAAGTTTCTAAGAAAAGAGTGGACCTGAAGTAAGAGTGAGACAGGTGTGATGTTAACATTCTAAGTAAGACTTTATATCAGTGTTGGAAAAAGAGGTTTCTAAAGTGCTTATATCAATGCAGTTTTTAAAGTAATAGTCATAACATTAGTCACTGTTAGATTTGTTAGAAAAGTAATGTTTTCCAAGAAGCAACACAAATATAAGTGTAAAAGTTTATGAGGAGACATTATAAAAGTTTGCATTTTAACGATAATTATAAAAATCATGGCATGTAATTAGAACTGAAACAAATGTTAAAACTCAGAGAGTAAAAAATAAAAATCTTTTCAGTTTATAGATGATAAAAATGGGTAAGAGAAGAGTTCAATAATTTGCCAAGATCCTGATTTTTAACCTTTTATATCAACTTGATTGAGATACAATTTAAATAAACAAAAATACACACATAATAAGTGTAAACAGATTGATGTATTTATAAACACATAAACTGAACATAAAACTTTATTATATAAAGACACCACAGTCAAGTGATAGAACATTTTCATCACCCTGGAAAGGTTCCTTATAAACTTATTTACTCAATCCATTCACTGTACCTAGACTTAGGCTGATGTGCTATTATTACTAGACTCTAATTTTAACTTTATAGAACTTCATTTACAAATGTTATAACGCACACTGTTTTAGGTATTTCTTATTTTACTTGGTGTAACATTTTTGAGATTCATCTGTGTTGTGTGTATCAGTAGTTTGTGTCTTATAGCTGAATTAAGTATGGCATAATGTATTTATCCTTTTGATGGGAATTTGGGTTATTTTCATTTTATAGTTATTTTGAATAACACCACCATAAACATTTACACAGAAATATCTGTGGATGTACATTTTTATTTCCTTGAATAGAAATGGAAATATTGGTTTGCATGTTAATTGTATGTTTAACTTTATAAGAAACCAAGAGTTTTCTAAAGTGGTCACACCATCGTACATTCTGGCTAGCAGTGTATAAAAGTACTATTTCTTCACATCCTTGCCAACACTTCAACTAGTCAGTTGTTTTAATTTTAGCCATTCTAATAGCTAATGGAGTCTTATTGTGGTTTTAATTTGCTTATCCATGATAACTAATAATGTTGAGCATCTTTCCATGTTCTTACTGCCTTCTGTGTATCTTCTTCATTGAACATATATAGCCCTTATTCTGTGTGTGTGTATTATATAATTTGCTTTATATACAACTTCTTTATCAAATATATAGTTATATTTTTATTTATGCTACCTTCTATTTTCCTAATCTGTGTAAAATTGATATTTTCTATAAAAATTCTTAATTAACATTGCCAGGGAAGCCATATGGATCTGAAATTTTCTTTGTGGGGAGGATTTTTTAATATAAAATTTTATCTTATTTAAACATCTTTATTTAGATATATTTTTCTTATAAAATCCACTAATTTCAAGTGTACAATTTAATTATTTTAGTAGTTTTACCAAGTTGTGTAATTATCAACATAAATCAGTTTAAAAACATTTTTATTGCCCTAATAAGATATTTTAGCCCCATTTCCAGTTAATTCCAATTTCCACCACCAGCCCAAGGCAACTGTAGGAAGGTCTTTAAACAAAATGGAAATTTAGCAAACATAAACTTTTTTGTTTTTTCTCTTTATTTTTGAATCAGTTCTGGTAAGTTGTGTCTTTCAAGGAATTTGTCCATTTTATTTAGTTATCAATTTTTAAATATAAAACAATTTTCTGATATTTTTTATTTTGCTTTTTATTAACTTGAGGTGACATTGATTAATAACATTATATACATTTCAGGTGTATAATATAAATCAACACCTATATACGGTATTGCATGTCACTACCCAAAGTCCAGTTTTCTTTGATTACCATATATTTGACCTTCTTTATTCATATTGATGTCCTATCAATTCTTCCCTTCCCCTCTGGTAAGATATGCTATTTTCTTTATTGTTGTTCAGTTGCAATTGTCCCTCCTTTTTCCCAACTGCTCTCCCCTGCCCCACCTCCCCCCACTCCCACAGTCAGTCATCCCCCATTGTCTGAGCCCATGAGTCCTCTATTTGTGTTCCTCAGCTTAACTCTTCCCCTTCCTTCCCCCATTATCCCTCCCCTCTCCCCTCTGATCTCTATCGGTTTGTTCTTTATTTCCATGTCTCTCATTCTATTTTGCTCATTTGTTTTACTGATTAGGTTCCACTTATGGGTGAGATCATATGGTATTTGTCTTTCACTGCCTGGCTTATTTCACTTAGCATAATACAGTCCAGTACCATCCATGCTCTTTCAAAGGGTAGAAATTCCTTTAGTTCTGCTGCATAGTATTGCATTGTGTAAATGTAGCACAGTTTTTGATCCACTCATTTACTGATGGGCACTTAGGCTGTTTCTAGAACTTGACTATTGTAAATAATGCTGCTATGAACATTGGGGTGCATAAGTTGTTTTGAATTGGTGATTCATGACTTTTAGGGTATAATCCCAGCAGTGGCATTGCTGCATAGAAAGGCAGTTCCATCTTTAGATTTTTGAGGAAATACCATACCATTTTCCACAGTGGCTGCACCAGTCTGCATTCCCACTAACAGTGCACTAGGGCTCCCTTATCTCCACATCCTTGCTAGCATTTGTTTTTTATTGATTTGTTAATGATGGCTATTCTGATTGGTATGAGGTGATATCTCATTATTGTTTTTTAGATTCTATTTATTTATAGACAGAGGGAAAGGGAGGGAGAAAGAGAGGAACAGAAACATCAATGTGTGGTTGCCTCTCACATGCCCCTAGCTGGGAACCTGGCCCACAACTCAGGCATGTGCCCTGACTGGGAATTGAACTGGTGAACCTTTGCTTCACCGTCCAGTGTTCAATCCATTGAGCCACACCAGCCAGGGCTGATATCTCATTATGATTTTTATTTGCATTTCTCTGAAAGCTAGCAATGTTGAGCATCCTTTCATATGTCTCTGGGATGTCTGTATGTCATCCTTGGAGAAGTGTCAGTTCAGGTCATGGGCCATTTTTTTAATTGATTGTTTGTCTTCCTGGTGTGGAGTCCTGTGAGTTCTTTATACATTTTGGAGGTCAAACCCTTGTCTGAAGTATCATTGGCAAATATGTTTTCCCATAGGATTGGATACCTTTTTATGCCGATGATGTTTTCTTTAGCTATGCAGAGGCTTTTTAATTTGATGTAGTCAAATTTGTTTTAATTCCTTCTTACCAATGAAAGTTTTAATTCCTTCTTACCAATCAAAGTGCCTTTGATTTCTTTTTTTTTTTTTTTTTTTGTCTGATCACTGTGTTTAGGACTTCCAGTACTATGTTGAATAAAAGAGGTGAAGTGGACACCTTTGTCTTGTTCCTGATCTTAAAGGGAAAGCTTTTACTTTTACCCATTGAGTATGATCTTGGCTGCAGGTTTCTCATATATGTCCTTTATTATGTTAAGTATGTTCCCTCTAATCCCACTTTACTGAGTGTTTTTATCATAAATGTATACTGTACTTTGTCAAATTCTTTTCCAGCAACTATTGATTGATCGTGTGACTTTTGTCTTTCATTTTGTTTATATGGTATATTATGCTTATTGATTTGCAAATATCGTACCATCCTTGCATGCCTGGGATGAATCCCACTTGCTCATGGTGTATGATCTTTTTAATGTATTGCTGTATGAGGTTTGCCAATATTTTGTTGAGGATTTTAGCACCTATATTCATCAGAAATATTGGTCTGTAGTTTTTTTCTTTGTTATGTCTTTATTTGGTTTTGGAATTAGAATAATAGTGGCCTCATAAAAAAGCTTGGGAGTCTTCCTGCCTCTTGAATTTGTTGCAATATTTTGAGAAGGATAGAAGTTAGTTCTTATATAAGTGTCTGGCAAAATTTACCTCTGATGCCACCTAGTCCAGGGCTTCTGTGTGCTGGGAATTTTTTGATTACAGCTTCAAATTCACTAGTTATTATCAGTCTATTCTGGATTTCTGTTTCTTCTTGACTCAATTTTGGAAGCTTGTATGTTTCTAGAAATTTTTCCATTGCACAGAGGTTTTCAAATGTCTTGGCATATAGTTTTTTGCAGTAATTTCTTACAATCCATTGTATTTCTCTGATATTGGTTGTTACTTCTCTTCTTTTGTTTCTGATTTTATTTATTTGGGTCCTCTCCTTTTCTTGATGAATCTGGATAAAGGTTTGTCAAATTTGTTTATCTTTTCAAAGATTTAACTCCTGGATTGATTGATCCTTTAAGTTGTTCTTTTAGTCTCTATACCATTTAATTTTGTCCTGATCTTATTTATTTTCTTCTGTCTACTTGCTCTGGGAATTTTTTGTTGTTCCTCTAGTTCTTGTATATGTAGCATTAGTTTGTTTATTTGAATTTTTTCTATCTTCTTTCGCTAGGTCTGTAATGCTATGAACTTCTCTCTCAGGACTGCCTTCCCTGTGTCCCATAAGTTGTGGGTTGTTGAGTGTTAATTTTACTTATTTCCAGAAACTTTTTGATTTCTTCCTTGATCTCACTGTTAATTGATTCATTATTTAATAGCTTGTTATTATTCTCCATGTATTTTAATATTTTTGATTTTTTTCCTTGAGGTTTGTTTCCAGTTTCAAACCATTGTGATCTGAGAAGATGCTTGATATGATTTTGATCTTCTTGAATTTGTTGAGACTTGTTTTGTGTCCTACCGTGTGACCTGTCTTTGAAAATGTTCCATGTGCATTTGAAAGGAATGTGTATTTTGCGTCTTTGGGGTGAAAGTATATTATATGTGTATATATATATATATATACACATAATATACTTTCACCCCATATGTGTATATATATATATATACACATAATATACTTTCACCCCAAAGATAAATAAGAATTTATTTATCAAGTCTATTTGATCTAGAGTGTTGTTCAATACCAAAATATCCTGGTTGATTCTTTGCTTGGAAGATCTATCCATTGTTGACAGTGGGTGTTAAAATTCCCTATAATGAGTGTGTTGCTCTAAATATCTTTCTTAAAGTCCACCAATATTTTCCTTATATATTTAGGTGCTCCTATGTTGCTTATATATGTGTTTACAAGAGTTATACCTTCTTGTTAGGTTGCTCCCTTAAGTATTATGTAGTGTCTTTCTTTGTCTTTTTTTAGGGCCTTTGTTTTGAAATCTATTTTGTCTTCTATAAGTATTGTTACCCAAGCCTTTTTTTCATGTCCTTTTGCGTGGAGTATTTTTTCATTTCCTTCAGTTTCAGTCCATGCAGATCTTTTGTTCTAAGTTGCATCTCTTGTAGACAGCATGTATGCAGGTAATGTTTTATTCATTCAGCTATTCTATGTCTTTTGATTGGAGCATTTAATCCATTTATATTTAAGGTTATTATTAATAGGTACTTATTCATTGCCATTTTTTCCCTTTGTATCTGTGTTCCTGTCTCCTTTTCTTTACCTCTTAAAGCAGTCCTTTCATCATGTTTTGCAATGCTGGTTTGAAGGAGATGTATTCTTTTAGCCTTTTTTTGAAATCTGGGAAACTCCTTTTTGTACATTCCATTTTAAATTAGAGCCTTGCTAAGGAGGTAGTCTTGGTTATAAGACTTTGCTTTTCATTACTTGGAATATTTCTTTCCATTCTCTTTTGGCTTGTAGTGCTTCTGTTGAGAAATCAGCTGCTAGCCTTATCGGGGCTCTCTTGTATGTTACTTCTTGTTTCCTCCTTGCTGCCTTTAAGATTCCCTCTTTGTCTGTAAATGTCATTTTTATCAGAATTTGTCTTGGAGTGGGCCTCTTTGGGTTGGTTGGGACCCTCTATGCTTCCTGGCCTGTGTGATATTTTTCCCTCATCAAGTTAGGGAAGTTTTCTGTCATTACTTTTTCCAACAGGTTTTCTATCCCTTGCTCTTCTTCTTCTATTTCTGGTATTTCTATGATATGAATATTATTACATTTCATGTTGTCCAGCAGCTCCTTTAAGCCCTCTTCATTGTTTTTGAGTCTTTTTTCATTTTGTTACTCTGTCTTGGAGTTTTTTTTTTTTCCACCTTGTCCTCCAGCTTACTGATACAATCCTTTGCTTCATCTAGCCTACTTTTAATTACTTCTAATGTATTCTTCATTTCATGCATTGTACTGTTCATTTCCTCCTTGTTCTAATTGGTAGTTTCTATGTCCTTTTTCATGCTGGTGTAAATCCTAGAAAGTTCTTTGTAGCTTCCCTGGAGTTCTTTGTAGTTCTCACTGAGCTCCTTGAGCATCCTTATAACCATTATAACCATTATCAGACATTGAGTTCATTATTTTGAACTCAATGTCTGATAGTTTGCTTGCCTCAGTTTCATTTAGCACTAATTCTGGGGATTCCTCCTTTCCTTTCAATTTGGGGTTGTTTCTTTGTCTCTCCAATTTAGGTTACTCTTCTTGTTTTTCCTATTTACTAGATTTATCTGCTTTGAAAAGGGTTCTTCATGGTGTGACTTCTTTACTTGAAGTCCTGTGGGACTCAGTGGTACAGTCTCCTTGACCTCCTGACCTGGATTGTCTTGGGGTACCTTTATACCCTTTGTTTGGGCTCTTGGTTGTAATTGAGTTGTGGGTTTTTTGGGTCATTCTTTGGTGTGTCCTTCCTTCTGGCTAGCTGACTGAGAGTCAAACCATCCTCACATCTTATATGCTGTTGTTCAGGGGCTGCCACAACAGCAAACAACTGAGGAAAGAAACCCACACCTGCAAAAATAACCCCCACCCTCAACCATACTATCAACAGCAAATGAGCAAATATTAATATAGGTGTGAAGAAATTGAGACTATTGTAAGAAAAGAAAAAACAATATAAGATGAATAAATGAAAGAGAAATGATTTTGTGAAGTTTAAGGGAGGAGAAATAATAAGAATAGGGAATAGAAATAAGGTGAAGAAAAATAGAAAATAAAATTTACATGTATAAATATAAAAGGGAGAGAAGAAGGAAGAATTAGGCAATAACAGGGAAGAGTATAGTATTAGATTTAAATGAAAAAAATATAGTGAAAAAATAGGAACCAAATTGACAGCAATATCAACAACAGATAAGCAAAGATTAATGCAGGTAGAATGAGAATAAGAAGGAAAAAAGAAAGAAAGAAAAGTGATTTGGAAAAGGCAGAGGTAAAATGAATACTAAGAGTGAGGAATAAAAACCAGGCTAAGGCTGGGAAAAAAATAACATTTAAAACAAACAAACAAACAAACAAAAAAACATGCAGGAAGAAGGCAAAATGGAGTAAGAGAGGAGAATATTAAAATTTTGAAATACTAAAATAGTGAAGATCTGTAAATAAAATGGAAGAGATGCAACAATAACTACCATATCAACAACCAAAGGGGAAAGATTGATAAAGCTGTTGAGAAAATAAGGTTCTTTTAAGAATGGGAGAAATACTGTGAGATGGCTAATGGCAAGGAAAATGGCTTTGAGAGGCTGGAGAGGGTAGAAATAGTAAGAGTGTAGAATAGAAACAAGTCATAGCAATAGAAAAATAAAATTTAAAACAAAAATAAGAAAAGGAAAGAAGGTATACTTGAGTAAAAGAAGGTAAAAGCAAAATATGTGATTTGAAATAAACTAAAATATAAAACCTAGGGAAATAACAGGCACAGACTTGAAGGAAAAGAAATGAATGTTAAAAAGCTATTCAGGAGAGAAAATAACGCAAATCATGAAGAAGACTGCTGTGGAATTTGTCTCAGTAGAATGCATTGTTTACCACTGTCTTCTCTTTCTGGATCTTCCCCTGGTGATGTCAGATGGTGTCCTAGTCTGGCCCTAAGCAGCCTGTTCAAGATTACAAGTGATCCACAGTGTGTGGTTGTCTGCTTCAGATTTGGCTGACACCTGCTCTTCTACCCCATCTGCTTTCCATCAGCCTCAGGCCCAGGAGTGATTCATTTAGTGGCCCAAGAAAACTGCCTGTACCTTCACTACCTGCTTCCAGAGGGAGCACCTAGTGCGATAGGGAGGATGGGAACCCTATTTCACTCCCAGGAGGCACTGTTTAGTTTTCAGGGAAGATGGTGGGAGTGTTTCTCTGTCCCCTTGCTACACATCTTGGTCTGTCCCAGATTCTTTTCTATTATGAATGGTTTCTGGTGGATTAGTTGTCCATTTCCTGTGGGGATCCAATCTGTGTAAAAGGGGAAGAGCTCTCCTGCTTGGCACAGACAGCAGCTCTGTCTAGGCACCCAGACTGGGTGGGGCCCTGAACACGCCTTATTGTGCCTATCTCTCTTCTCTCAGCCCTGATCCTGAGGAACATTGTTGCTGATAGTGTCTGGTAAAGGGCCTTTTCAGAGCTTTTTCTTTCCCCTGTGGGCATGTGCCTAGCAGGGGGCTCCTGAGTCTGGCCTCACTGATGTGCAGAGCCTGTAATCCCTCAGGTGGGGCTTGCACTTACCCATCTATGAGGGGACCTGCCTGGCTGCAGCCAATCTCAGGCATTCAGCTCTTGGTCATCCAGTTCCCAGCCTGCCACTCTCTCACTGGAGACTCAGCCCGAACTCTCCACTCTGTATAGTCCATTGCTTACCAGCCATGCTGGGTTGGGTCCCACTGTCCCTTCATGTGACTCTATCTCTATGAGTTCTTTGTTTGCATGGGTGCTGTGCATGGGTGCACAGGTACACTAGCGTTGCGTCCCTACCAAGTCTGGAGTCTTGCCTCAGCTTTTTTAAAAAAAGTTTCTGTGCAGCCCCCATACTGCAGCATTAGCCCTGGGGGGCATGTTCTCCATGTGCTACCCATCCCCCCAAATCACAGTCTTTCTCAGTCAAGGCTTGCCACAGCCTGTCAGAGCCTCCAGAAGTTTCAGATAGAATTTCTCTCTGGATCTCTCTGGGATGGTGCTGGGAAGGGAACAACATCAATAGTATAACATGGGCCAGTGGTGGGGTGCACTTGCAGCACTCACTGCTACCTCCAGTGGCTCTCAGCCTTGGTTGAGCCCACTCCTGTTTCTCTCTGCTCCTGGGGCTCGCATCTCCTGAGCCGCTCTGCAGCCGCCCAGGATCTGCACAGCCAGAAGTGGTAGGTTGACCTGTGACAACAGCATTTGGTCTACTGGGAGAGCCTGGGCCCTCTACTGCCAAGTGTCCTGCAAACAATATTAATGAAGTGTGGATATTGGTCTATAACATATATTTAGACAGAATTATCTGATATTTTGAACATTTTAACAATAAATGTATAATATCTCTTGATTATGTTGAAGGACACAATATCTCATTTGGATGGCCGTGTTAGATATTGTGAAAATGGAGCTATTATAAACTATAAAATACACAACTAATAATTACCAAATCAAATTATACCTCAGTGTACTGGGCTAGAGAGTGCACTGATGCCATAATCAAAGGGATACTTGAAAATCAGGAAGGAAGATATACCTTTGGCCCACTCCAAATGAGGTATTGAACTTGAACTAGATTCAGGTGTTGTACTTGGCAGTTTCAGTGTTTAGGGGTAGGAATCCAGGAGTAACAGTTCAGTAACTACAATGGGATTTGACACAGGGTACAGTCATGGCAAAGACAAGGCAGCTTGTTTAGGATTGTAAGGTAGAGTAAAGGTATCTATAGCCACCTGAAGACCTAGATGGCTAATCTAGTTATCTAGGGTAAGAACCTACCCTACCTCTAGTATGTATTGTGCACATGACTGTAGTTCAGGAAGGAAAGCAGGAACTGGGTAAGTGAGTACCTGTTGTTCACTGGATATCCCCTGAACATGCTTCACCTAGGAGGAGTGATCATGGAAACACTCTACTATTAAGATCAGCGTCCAATACACAGATGAGCAACAGAATATAGTACTGAAAAGCGTGGTTACTGAACATAGACATGGGTGTAAACCCTGTATATACCTACAAGGTAAGTGGTAGAATGGTTGAAATATATACACTCTGGAGATTGACTTCCTGACTCAAGTTTGAGTTCTGGTGCCTCCTAGCTTTATTTCCTTGGCAAGTCTCTTTAAAAACTCTGTGCCTCAATTGCTTTATCTTAAAAATAGAGGTGATGATAATAATACCTACCTTATATATGTTGGGTATTAAATAAATTCTCACTTTATTATGAGGATTTTAAAAATCAACATGTATGTGCCCCAGCTGAAAAAAAAGAAAGAAAGAAAGAAAAATCAACATGTGCCAATCATTAGAGCAATACACGGAACAAAGTAAGTGCCAGACATGTTAGCTATTATAATTATATCTTGTGTAAAATTAGGATAAGAACAATACTGGTCTCTCTTTTATAGGTTTGATGCAGAGATTAAATAAGTCACTGCCTATAAACTGCCCATTCTAGTGCCTAATAGACAGTAGGTGCTGAATGAAAAAAATAAACTTTATACATTGGTGATGGTTATTAATTCAAGAAATCCATGAGGTTCAACCAGCAGGTTCAAATGCCTCCATTGTCCACAGATAAGCAGGTCTCAAGACCTGCTTACAGGTCATACCATCATACAATGGTGTGATTCTTCCTTATCATAAAACAAACTCCACTACTTTAAAATCACTACTCACTTTAGATAGGTAGAATATTACACCTTATATATTTTATATGTGTTATATACACATATATGCTGCATTCCTTAGCATAAAATGAACATAATCTACTAATCCACACCCCAATTTCCTTCTAGTCCCAGGAACAGGCTTATCTCCTGGGGAGTACACGCAGTCAAAGCCTGGTGTGAGCATCAGCCCACACCTCATTTAGGGAACCAGACCAAACAGCATGAGCTGCGCTATGCAGACTCAGTGCTATGGCCAAGCACCTGCTTTCCCTTTGGTTCCAGGCAGATCAGGAGCCAAGGCTTTCAGAAGCAGCCCAGAGTGGCAGACTCCCAGGGCCCGTGGTGTGGAGGCCCCCTGGGGGGCCCCACCCAGCAAGGCTCCCTTAAAAACAATTGTTTTTAAGACAATTTAAAAATGTATTAGTTATAGTCAAGACTTCTTAATTTTTAATTTTACCTCCCACTCAACTAGTCTGAAGTCACTGTCATTTGATATCATATGCTCAAGGTCTGCAATTACATCAAGAGCTAACTCCAAGAATATTATACTCTATGTCATACAGAGTTCTGAACTTCTAGAGTTCATTTTCATGAATCCAAGAATCATTAGCTATTTTTTTCTTTTAGTTATCTGTTTATCTTTAGCAGTAACAATCTAAATTAGAATCCTCAATTTTGAAAGACCCTACTCTTAAGAACTACTAGTTTAAGCAAAGAATGGAATACATCTGGGTGCCAAAATGTAATGTTCAAAGGCAAAGCAGCTTTAGGCATTACTGGATCCAGGGTATAAGATGACCTCATCAGGGATCTACTTTTGCTTTGTCTTGGATCTGTTTCCATGTGGGTTGATTTTATTTTCATACAGGTTTATTCATGTGGTGGGAAAGAACCATTCAAGAGAAATAGTTCTGCCTTCTTTAAGTATTCATACATCATTTTTCAGGTTCTTTACCAATCCTTACCTTCTTTATCAATAACTCAGCCTCAGCTGGGGGAAGGAAGGGATCAGTTCTGCCGATGCTTGATGTGTGCCTACAATTGAGTTTGTGTATGTGAGCCATTAATATTGACGGCTGCATCTCCACTCACGGACACTGAGAGACCTTCTTTCCCATTGGAATGGCTGATGATGTTACCAAAGGAATAGCAGGAACATTTTATCCCCTATCAACTTAGAGTCTATACAGAATTAGAGTTTGTTTGTTTGTTTGTTTGTTTGTTTTTTAACAAGATGGAACCAGGAAAAAGATACTGAGTATGTGACACAAGATGCCTACTACAAATAAATATGGCAGGAAAACATAACAGATGAACCAGAAATCTTTTTCTGTCTCTACAAGAATATGCAACCGCCATTCAGTAGTGCAAGTCAAATGTAAGATTGTGTGTGTGGTGGAGGGGGTGTGTGGATGTCCTTCATGAAGGATGGAAGAATAACCCCAGGATATTAGCAACAGGAATAGCAGCATCTAAGGAGGACAGCTTTGTAAATTACAAATTAGATTTAAATAGAGAAGGAATTGGCAGTGGAGTCATTTTCTGTAGAAGATGGTGGGCAGGGGAGGACAACAAAGAAAATAAATAAAACTTAGATGATTAAGCAAATACAATACCAAGAATATAAATTAGCACTGAGTCCTTAACTTTAATTACACATTTTCATTAGTTCCTAATGATAGATCACTGTCCATACAGTACCAAACATGCGAACACATTTTATAATGTATCATCTTTATTCCTAAAACTAGATTCTCCAACAATTGAATATAACACTAGAACAGAGGCTGACCCAGTTTTAGATTAACCATTCTTACACAGATATTTTCCATTCATGTAATATCAAAAAATACATACTGTGTCACCTATTAGTTCCACATCATGTGCATCATTTCCCCAGTTATCTGGTAACAGACTACTCTTTCTCATTGGTTCAGGTGTTGCTCAGGCCTGGTGTCTGACCCTCCTCAGCCAGTCTATGGCAGTGGCCCCAGTTAACTGGTCTAGGAATCAACACTTGACTCAGGAAGAACCAATTAAAGCCTTGTTTTAGATTTGGTCAAGAGATTTAAAGTTAGAGTATTCAATATTATGCAATTTTTGTAAAACAAAATTATTAGTAAATCTAATCGCCATCCTTTAAGTTCTAGAAACTGCATACTGTGACTAAGAGTACAGCAAATGATCCGCCATTGTTTCTGCTCTGCCATTTTATAGTTTAGTTGTGTTGAATGAAGGCAGCAGGGAATGGCAAAACCAGTTCTGCTCCATTGAACAGATGAGTGCTTCTTATGTATAAAACACTATCCTAACCATTGTCTGGAGAAAAGGTAAATAATGTGCAGCCCTTACCCTCAAGGATCTTACAACCTGGCAGGGGAAATAAGACATGCACACAGATGACTGCAATGAAAAGAAGATAACAATTGCTGCCAGATGTTTGTGGGGAATGAGCAGAACAAAGAGAGAATGCAGAATAAGGCAACATTCAATAGTCAGCCAAGATACAGTTATTGAGCAATCACAAGATATGAAATAAAAATGGAAAAGGTGAACATGGATCCAGACATCAGCAGGTAAAAAAAAAAAAACAAGTGGCCTTACTTAGTACCCAGCTCTCTAATTTTTGTCACCAAATTCCTAATAAGTACAGTAGGGATATAGTCTCCGTTGAACACAGCCTGAAATAGTGATGCCTAAAAATTAGGCTCATAGTACTTGTGCTCCCAAGTATTCCTTTCTATTGTTTTGTTTGCTTCCTTTTACCTTTCCAAATTAGCTGATGCTACCTTAAGCAGTTATCTGGTTCAGCTGTCACTCTTTTGAGCTGGTGCATTGGAACAGGTAAATTAAGAGGATCAGTTTGTCTTCAAATAAGAATAAGAAAATACTATATAATTGAAAAAACTCAGAGGCAATCTTTCAGACAAGGCTGAATCCAGGAGTTCACATCTTTTAATTAGGTCCCTACTTATCACTACCCCCATTCCTCTTTCTCTCTTCCTTTTCCCTCTCTTTGTATCTCTTGTTATGGGATTCAAATATCTCCCTGTTGATGTGGAAGCTCCTGGCACAGCTACAGACTTATTATCCTCACAGCTCCAGGAGTGGCAGGGAGCAGCAGGGCCATCATTGCGTAAGGCTGTGCAAGGTGTGCACTCATGTAGCAGGACATCACATCTAAAAGTGGTTGATAATCACATTGTATACACAAGTGGATTAGTATATCAAATATAGCACTGCACTGTCTCTCTCTCTCTCTCTTTCAGATGGCAGTAAAATGCTGTTATAACATTTTGCAAAAGATATAAAGTGTTGTAAGGATAGGGGGCTTTATCCCCCCCCCCAAATCATGCACAGATTATCTATTGGACAGGGGTAATTCTGTTAATTCCCTAGTTACCTCGACAAAGTCCAGGGATGAGTCCTGGGTGGTTCGGCTTGGGTTTCATTCTCATCCTTTATCTCATATTCACTATAGCTAAAAGAATCCTATGTGCTGACTAGCCAAGGATGGATTATAGGGAGTGGTGAATATTTTTCTCAAATGTTAGGTATTGAAACCTGGAAAAGGGCATATCAAAAAAGAAATTGATGGACTCAACTGTTTTTTAGAAGAAAGATGAGTAGATAGTAGGCAAGAAAAAAAGTCCTCTATACCAGGATATGTTTTAACTATTATTTGGCTATCAAAAAAACTAGTCTCCTACATATAAAACAGCAGAGTATATTGGCCTGATAAAAGGTACCATGGCCAAAGGCACATGATCTATGAGGGGTACTAAAAAAAAACCTCAGAGTTACCATCTGGAGAGTGGGCTCCTTGTGTACAGGCTTCCCTGACTAGGTAAGTGTTCTAGGAACCCATTTGTATCAGTGTACCAGTTGGCATTGTTGTGAGAGGCAGTGTTTGGCTTCTGTGAATTTTTCTGAAGACTCAATGCTTTTGCCCATTTCATGATGGGTGATTAACAAGCACATCTGCACACACTGCACTGAATGTTCTGCAGTTTTTGGCTAAAAACGGTATGACCCCCTTGCTCCACCCTCCATATTGACCAGATCTCCCCTTGAGTGACTTTTTGTTTGTTTGTTTGTTTCTGTGGATTAAAAAAAGTCCTCAAAGGGAAAAATTTTGCTGATGTGGAAGGGACAAAACAAAAAATGGCAGAACCACTAAAAGGCATCAAAATTGACAAGTTCAAAAACTGTTTTGAGCAGTGGAAAAAAATCTCGATAGGTGCATTGCGTCAAATGGAGAGTATTTAGAAGGTGATTAAAGTTTAAACATGTAAAAATAAATATACATTTTTTATAAATAAATTCCAGGGTTTTTGCTCCTCCCTTGTATTTTAATAAAGCGTTTTGGAATTAAAAGATAACTTGAAGAGCATCCAATTCAATCTCATCATTTTAAAGACAGGGAAACTAAAACCCAGGCAGGGGAACAAAAATGGCAAAAGGTACATAGGTAGTTGGTGGCAGAGACAACCAACTATCTGTCCACTGACTTTTTGGGTTGTGTGTGTAGAAGGTCATCTTTATTTAGTCTATTAACAGCAAAAAACAGCAACAACAAAATGTGTAGTCTTGTTTCTGGTTTTCTCTCACCCTCAAATCTCTGCAGTATAGTTTTGCTGCACTCCAACAGAAAGCCTCGTGAAAAGCTGAGTTAACCTTCCTAATTCCACTCTGGTCTCCAAAGACAGAGACATTACCTTTCTTTATATAGGAACTAGGGCCACTTGTTGCTTTAATGGGCCAAGTTTGGAATGGTGCATTGAACAGGGGCACCTTTGAAAAACAGCTTCTTAATTGCAATGCAACCTGCTCGGGCACCCTGATTTCGCCCTTAAATCTCCAGCCAGAGAAAGAGGGAAAGGCACACACAATCATTGAGATTTCTGTCTGCTCCTCTTTCTTCCTCCTACTAGCACCTCTTTTCTGCTGTTTCCTGCCCTCAACCTGTCACCGGCCCAGAAGCATCTCTGGAAATGGGTAGGAGGGAGCCTTACACCTGTCAGCGCCAGAGAAGAAAGTGCGCTCTGCAGAGTTCTCAGTCGCTCCATCTCTTGAGAGGAAATGAAGAAAAGGGGCAAGTGTGAGGCTTCCACCACAGATTTAGCGGCGACTTTGGTTAGTTCATCTGGCTCTGGCCCCAGTAAACTCTGAGGACCAAGAATGTAGTAGTTCCATTCCTAACGTTTCTTGTCCGCGTGTTTTCCTAAAGGCTGGCCCAGTTCCTTGGCCTGAGTAAAGGTTCTGTAAGTCATGAATCAGGGTCCTGCGGGTATGTACGTTTTTTCTTGAGAGAAACTGGCACAGACGGATCAGCAGTAGAGAGGGTCTTTCCCTTGCCCTCCATCACTGGTTTCTGCACCTTGCGACTCCCCGGCGTTCTCCCGGAGCTGACAGCCGGGGCTTCGGACCTCAGGGTTGGGAACTGTCAGCACCAGACATCCCGGCCCCATCTCAGGACTGACGCCACTTGTGCGTGTGGGTGCAGGCGGGCGATCAAGAGGAGTCTACAGAAAGACTGGGACAAGAGCTCATCCCTCGCCGGCGACCAGCAATCCTTAGATTCCCTGGGGACCTAGAAACTCCCAATCGCAGGCACTCCTCCACACCCCCCTCACCACCACCCGCCCACCCGTGCCCCCCCCCATACTCAGCACGCAGCCCCTCCCTGCGTGATGATGCAAACCAGTGGGGAGGGCGGGCGCTGGGAAGGGTTGGGAGAGACCGAGAACTAGCGAGGGAGGGAGAGAGTGGGAGGAGGAGGAGAGGGAGCCGAACGACCATTTAAAGCGATAGCAATCCGTGCCCTCTTCCCAGTGTTGGGCTGTTGAAGAGCGCGAGCAGCTTAGTCGGAGAGCGCCAGCTCCGAGCGCCGGCTGGCGAACCGAGAGAGCGCACGGAGCCCCAAGCTGGCTGGCGCCGCGGGACCCCCCACACTCTCCCGCAGCCCCTCCCTCACCCTCAGTGCCAGCAGGAACCCCTGGGCTTCCCCGCAGAAGCTTACCCTAAGGGGCCTGGACCCCGGTGATCCCACCACGGTCCCTTCCGGCACCGCCGCCGCCAACGCCACCGCAGCAGCCGGAGCAGCATGGTCCAGCTGGGGAAGCTGCTCCGCGTCCTGACTTTGATGAAGTTCCCCTGCTGCGTGCTGGAGATGCTCCTGTGTGCGCTGGCGGCGGCGGCGCGCGGCCAGGAGATGTACGCCCCGCACTCTATCCGGATCGAAGGGGACGTCACCCTCGGGGGGCTGTTCCCAGTGCACGCCAAGGGTCCCAGCGGAGTCCCTTGCGGAGACATCAAGAGGGAGAACGGGATCCACAGGCTGGAAGCAATGCTTTACGCCCTGGACCAGATCAACAGCGATCCCAACCTGCTGCCCAATGTGACGCTGGGCGCGCGGATCCTGGACACTTGTTCCAGGGACACTTATGCGCTCGAACAGTCGCTCACTTTCGTCCAGGCGCTTATCCAGAAGGACACCTCTGACGTGCGCTGCACCAACGGCGAGCCTCCGGTTTTCGTCAAGCCGGAGAAAGTAGTTGGAGTGATTGGGGCTTCGGGGAGTTCGGTCTCCATCATGGTAGCCAACATCCTGAGGCTTTTCCAGGTAGGGGGGCGCTTCCTCAGGGGCAGAGTGCGCCTTACTTCCCGCGCTCTTTATTCTAAAAAGCTGGTTTTGACTCAAGGGGTGCAGGGTCATGTCAGCCTTCACGCATTTCCACCCTGGAGATCCTGCCGAATCCCTTCCACCCCACCCAAGGAGGTACCTTCCCTGCTTGGTTCTTTTCCCTTCCATCTCTCCCCTGTCCGCGCTTCACTCCACCCGGCTTGACATCCTGGATTTATGGCCCCATTTACAAGAAGCAATCTGCGAAAAACAAGGCGATGATTTAAATGGGTTTGCATTAGAGTGAAATATGGTCCGAAAACAGGCTTGTAAAAGTGCCGGGCTCCCGTGAGAGCCGGTTAGGCGCATGGACTATGAAAGATGAGAAGACGCCTCGACCCTGGGCATTTCTCAACTCCCCAGCTTCCCAGCCCCAAGCCGTCTGGCAAGCCGCAGCTACCTTGGAAAATTTGGAGAAGAGCTTAGGGAGGCACTACTTAAACCGAGGGCTAGGTCTTCATCTACATGTGGATGATAATTGCCCATCTCTCTTGGGTTGGATTTCCCCCGACCTGTAGCCTGTCTCCACGAGGGCATGGGGGAAGGCATGGGGACATTCCCCAAGAGGGGAGATGCCACCTGCAGACGCGACCCCTCTGGTGATTGCTGTGAGCAAATGTTTGAATGGTCTAAATGACATTTGCAGTCCCGGCTACTGGCAGGAGCTGGGCGATGAGCTTTCTAGTCCTACCACTTCAGAGCCAGAGATGAGCTCATGCTAACTGCGAAACAAAATCGCTTTCTCTGCCTCCTCCCTCCTCCCGTCCTTTTCCAAGACCTCCCTCACGCAGCCCCCCCAACCCTAATCCTCTTCTCCTGGGACGATTCCCAGAGCCGGACGAGGAGGCTCCTGGAGAAAGGCAGTGAGCGGGGTGCGCAGAGCAAGGCCGGGTGTCGCTCGGCTCCAGGCTCCCGAGGGCCACCGCGAAATTGGAGGAAGGCGGATAGGGCGGCTAAGCGGTGGGTTCTACCGCAGTGTTCTCCAGCCGGCGGCTCCTGCAGCCTCTGCCCCGTGGCTCCTGTGCCTCCTTGGGTGTAAATGGATGGCTTTAGGGGTTAAGAAATTGAGTTTCAGGGTCTGCGTGATTGTGGGTTCCCTTCTCCTTGTTTCTCCATGTTCCTCCCTATGTACCTTTCTCTCCTCTTTCTCCCTGCTTTGTTTTTTTCTCTATTTTCCCCTTCCTCTCAATATCTGCTTTTCTTCTCCTCGACCCCCACCTACAAGTTTTGTGTTCATCTATGTCTTGAGATGATCTCTTCCTAATGCATAGCTCTCTCCCTGCTTGGTAGTACCCAGACCCAATTAGTCCCTTCCCCAGATGTTCTGGCTGACTCTGGTGCCCTTATGCTCCCATAATAAAGAATTGGCTCTCTCTCAAGTGCTTTCCCTGAGGGTGTCAGGTTTCTGAAGGGGACTCTTTGTGAGAGTCAAGCTGTCACCACAACAGCTCCCAGAAGAGTGAAGTTTGTTTTTGCGCCAGGAGGGGTGCCTTCCAAGGCTGCAGCCTGGTATGGCCTCTGGACGTCTAAGCCACCCTAACACCTCCTGAGTATGCCATTTTGGAGATCACTAGATGTTTGCAAACCCAAAAATACTTTGGACCTAGTCAGCCTTCACTCTAACTTGACACATTCAGGAAGAACTTGAGTTGTTGAAAGCCAAACCCAGAGGTGCTGCCCTTAATCCCTGAACTTAACGCTAGACAACTTGAGGGGGCGGTGCTGAGGGTGAGGATGAGGTCAGAGAGCACCTGAGAACTCCTGGGGCAAATCACAGGTTTTCCCAGAACCCTGGGGGTTGAAGGTACGTTTGGTGTTTAGCATTTTTAGATTATTTTGCTGTCTGTTTCTGTCTTTGCTCAGAGCATGGCAGTACTGCAGATGGGTCTGTCAGAAAAAAAGAGTGAAATGTTAAAGTCAAGAGAGAGATTGCAGACTAGGTTGAAGGACTGTGCTGAAAAAGATTCCAGGAGGAGCTGATTCCTCTTCTGGTGTGTGAATTTGAGGCACTTGTGAGGAAAGAAAGAGCTTGCCTTACGCTTAGTTCCCAATTCCCTGGGCTTGGAAGGAAAGGAACCGAATGTTAGCGTTAGCAGTGTGGGTTGGGAGCAAAGCCATTCAGAGAAAACTGTCATTTTCCTCTAATTTGCAAATTGCAGATATTCGTGTCGGATTGAACAGATGAGGAGAAAAGAAGCCTCCAGTTTTCACCTGCATTTATTGAGAAGAGGCTGGTAGTGGGAGGACTACACCAACTTGTAGACCATGCTGCATGCTGGATATAACCGTTGGTGTGGGCATTGGTTAATGATTGCCCACGTTGGAATGAATATATAGCGGCCTTTTATGCATGTGATCTTAGAGGCTCCTGGCATGCAATCAAATCCCCAGGTTCCCGGACTGTGCAAGGCTGCAAAATGAATAGGGAGGATAGAGGCATACAGACCCATTGTTCAAAGGCACAGTCAATTTAGGGAGAGGAAAAGAACAGTAGGTGAATCTTCTCTGGGATTGCTAGGTTCAGCTCAATTAAGATTGTCCTATAAAAAAGAAGCTCCTCTAAATGATTGAATTCCTAGCTCTCCAGAGTTTCAAGTTCTCTTTTCCCCAGTCCCTGTGGGTTGCTGTGGGGACAATACCAAACCTATAATTTGAGTAAAAAATGTATGGTGAGATAAGCTGCTAGGTTTGAGGAAGGAATGTCTTAGTGACTTAAACGGGGGCTGCTAAGCATTGCAGGGCAGGAGGGAGTAATGAGATAGTAATTGATATAACCAACGCTGCTGCTGCCAACAAAGCCTGGAATGAAGTTCTTCGCTGACATTTAGGACCTAGGCGAGAATGTCTACCCAAATGAAAATAGTGTCCATGACTGCAAATTCTCACTTGTCTGCTGGTGTTCCAAACCAAAGATATGAGCTGGACAAGTCCTTTTTCTCTCTCTCTCTCCTCCTTCTGCACACTGAATTGGTTAGTAAGTGACATGTCAGAGGACAGGAATCATATTCAGCGAGTCTTTCAAATCCAGGAATTTGAGGCTAATGAAATTAGTGTGTGGCCAGGGTTCTGCCAACTATAATAAAGTCACTGTACCTGCCCTGCTACATTTGCAGCCTCAAAGAACCGTTGGGGAGGAATTTGCTGGAGAATTGTTTCTGAACCTATATAAAATAATATTCTCTAATGCTAAGAAAGAGTAAATATAGATAAATATCGACTATAAGAAACATATTTTAAAAATAATTACAGAGTGGGGATGGCTAAAAGTGGAGAGCTTATATAATATTGTGCCCAGAGGCTAAATCCCCTGGCCACTGTTTTATGGGCTATAAGTAAGGTATATTATAGTAGAAAGTAATGGGAATGTTTTTGTTCAAGTTTCTCTGTTTTTGACTTGAGAGCAAATGCTACATCCTGACTCTGAATGAGTAATATTTCAGTGTAGTGTCATAGTTTGAACTGTAGACTTGGAATTGAATGGCATCTGCTTCAGTCTTGTTCCATCAAAAGCAACTAGATGGAAAAACTGGTCCACCTGACCTTTGTTGGAGCATATTGCAAATTTAAACCCTTGGACATTTGTAAATTTGTGTTTTCTTTCTGCCCATTGAAGCTTGAATATTATCTCAAGCTTTTGGGGCATTTTATATATAAGTTCCTAGTGTTCTTTCTTATTTTCTTATCTATCTATCTATCTATCTATCTAGTTATCTATCTCCCTAACTATCTTACTTAATTGGATAGAACTGGGTACCTGGTATGGTGTAGTATCACTATCATGGTTTTTTTGTTTGTTTGTTTGTTTTTAAAGCAACTCTAACCTACTGTTTTTAAAATTTCATAAATATAGATGTCAGTGTCATTTAGAATAGTCTCTGTAACAATCTCTGCCTCCACATTTACTGTGTTTCAGGAAATTTACCTAACAGATGGTGAGTGGGCAATTTTTAAAGGGACATTTTTAAAAAGAGCAGAGAGGGAAGGAAAAGATATAAGCACATACTATATTTGAAGATACCTCCATGTGTATTTTATGTATACATACTCATACAATCAGGATGTCTTTGGACATTTTTTCTTCAAGAATCATTGAAATAGTGGATGCCTCTAATTCAACTTTGAAAACATTTAGAGTTTAACAAATCACAAGTGCTCTATTTTTACATATATAGGTTTTGGCATGGATTTAAAAGACTGTAGCCAGATTACACAAAGTATGCTCTAGTCTCAATCCTGCTATTAGTTAACTTTCTTACCCTAATAAGTCACTTAATTTTTATAGGCCTTATTTTCCTTATCTGATGTTTTTCTTTAAAAAATGTAGTATCTAGGAGTCTCTGATGTTTTCATATTACAGTTTAGGTTGGAGAAAACCTGCTCTTGTCAAATCCCATAATGTTGTATTCCCAGCTCCCACCTTGAACATTTGAGTGAGTTTGAGGGAACATTTCAAGGCTATATTTTCACATAACCATCTTAGTGAATGATTTCCCATATTTAGACTTTTCTCTTATTTGTCTGTCAGTGTGCTCCCCAGTGATATATGCTAAGGCTAGTGATGAGGAAAATGACTGCCTAGGTCAACTTATTGCATGGTTATGACATGGGGCAGGGAGTAAGAATGATGGAGTAGCAGATATAGCTTACATTATTTAGTGTCCTATACCCTTTTATCCTGCAAAAATAACAGGCTTTTATTTTGGAAAACACAGGGCCTCATCCCTGGCCCTAGGTATGATTATTTCAATTGTAGGCATCTGACCTTGGCTCAGCCTGTCAGAATCCTCCCCCAAACTTTTCTGTCAAAGAGAAATGGAGAAATCGTTTCTTCTCTCTGGAATTTCTAAGCTGTGGAGATATGACTTCAGAACTCCCAGTGGTCATCCAACGCAAGAAGAGATTCTATGGGGAAAAAAGTCATACTGTGGTAAGTGGGGCTGAGTGATGGAGAGAGCCAGAGCTCTATGGGTATTCTGGACCTCCTAAATTGAAAGGACTCTAACTGCGTCCCTGAACTTCCAATTTCTAGTACTTGCTTTTTTTTCCTTAAAATTTTCTTTTAGACTTATTGAAAGAAATTGAGAACAAGCTGACAGTCACTAGAGGGGAGAGGGGAGGGAATTCCAGGGGAAAAGGGCTTCGAAGGGTTTAGAGCAACAAGTATGAAAGACACATGGACAAAAACTAGGGGTGGGGGGTGTAAGTGGGAGGGAGATGGGAAGGGCTGGGGTGGTGGGCTGGAATGGGAGTAGAAGACAGAAAACTGTACAAGAACAACAATTAAAATTAAATTAAATTAAAAAAAAAGAAACCCCCCCAAAAAAGAAAAAGAAAAAAAATAAAAAAGAAAGCTACTGAGAGTGCCATAGCTACCACAGCCTATTTCCTACATTTATGTAAGGCCCACTGACTGGAATTCAAGTGAAAAATAACATCTGATATCTTCTTTACTTTAAATATAATTCTTCTAGCCCAGGTTTGGGATATTCAAAATTATGCATCCTTTCCCACTATTCCCAACATTTACTGTTTTAGTTCTAAGCATTTCACATTTTTTTCCATCTTGATGCAATTGAGAGAGATGCCAAATACTTTCTGAGGTAAACTCTAGCCTCTAAGTCTTCTGTTTGGAAGCCTTAGAATCATTCTTGGTTTCTTTCATTAAAGCGAATCTTGTGTTGATATCCCCAGGGCACGGAAGCATTTTCATGCCATAATGGACTACAAAGTACATTAAACTCCTGGGCCAGTCTACAGTAAGCATCAAGCCTAACTCTACTTCGCATCCTCTTTTACTTTAAAAGGCAAAAAAGAACAGTTGTAAACACACTTTCCTAACAATGAAAATGTGCATATGTTTGTTATTTAAAAGGACATTTATGCAACATATAGTTTATGCAACTAATTAATTCATGGACTTTGGTCAATTAGCACAGTAAATATATGTTTTATGCACTTAATAAAAACACAAAAGTATAAAATCTTTTTATAGGTAAATATTTATCTGAGAAGAGTACTGGGCCAACACACTTAATATTAAGTTATTTCCATGTTTGGCAAGTAACTTCCTTTCAATTATATTTAATACTAAATATTTCTTGGTTAGAGATTATAAGATCAAAAATAAAATATATGAGATTACAATGACACAGGACACATACCTTATTTTAGGAGATCAGATGTTCTAATTTCTTTTTAAGAATAGTAGTGACCAAAATAACAATCTGAGTCCTCACTATGCTATGTACTATAAGTACCTCATCTCATTTAGTCTTTACAATAGTCCTGCAAAGGCCATATTTTCATCCCTGTTGTGCAGCTGAAGCAAGTGATTCTTATAACTCAAAATCACATAGCAGGTGTCAAAGTCTATACCCAACTTAGATTTATCTGACAATATCCAGGTTGTTAACCACTAAGTATACTGCTCAGTTGTTGTACAAATGTAGAAATGCTTAAAGTGATTATAGATTTGTCTACCCTGGAATTACAGTGGCTTAAAGACACAAAGAGGCTGATTGCTTAACCACATCTGTTTACAGAAATATATAATATTTTCAGTTCTAAAACAAGATTAAATCTGTGGATTCATAGAAATTTGAGCGTACAAATCCTCAGCTCCAAATGAGAAAGGCTTGTTCTTCATCATTCGACAGGTATCCCTGTATGCAGGCAATAACTATATAGTAGATTTTTCATTCAAATAAATGAGAAAAGATGTCTCTCCTTGTCCTGATTCAATGTCCATTATTATGGATTATGATGGCTCTTCCTAAACTTTATTTCATTCACTCCACTTTTTCTACAGACCTCAAGTGAGGAAATACATCATTCAGATATATGTGCAAAGTGAGAGAACTGTATTAATACAATTGCTGAAAGTCAAGTTGATAGAGCACATGAAATACATCCTAATAAATGCAACATTAATGTTTATGTGGGCCGCAGAGTGAGGAGTAGGAGAATTTTAAGTTTAATGGATTATTTTTCTTGTTGCTATAACAGTGCTGCAGTGTAATAGTTTTATAATTGATCATTTACAGCATTCTCCATCTCCATTGTGTGGCTGCTGTTTTTTTCTCTTGGTCTTGCTAGGAGATAGCAAGAAAGCCACATCAAAGGGCTCAGCCTGCTTTCCTGCATTATTTATATGTAAATATTTAAATTTACTAAAGTAATATTTAAACCTTTTTATCATGTTTTAAAGTAGATTATGGTCTGAAGGTATTAGCATAGGAAGACATGATGTAGGATGTTTTCTAGTAGAAAACACACTTTTATCAAAGGACTTATCAAAATTTTTATGGCTTAAGAGTAAAATTCTGGAGTTAGACCTGAATTTAAATGTATACTTACTGCTCATTATAAGTATGACTCTGATCAAACAGGTACCACACCTCTCTCTTTAATTTCCTTATCTTTCAAATGAGGATAATAAAAATGTACTTTCCTGATTGAATATTTGTAAGGACTGCATGAAACATACGTGGAAATATTCTAGTGCCAAGTCTAGCATGTGATGAGTGTTCGGTTTATTTAAAAGTTGTTATTTTATTATTATTATGCTATCATTAAATGTCCCTATTGCTAAATTTGCTGTAAAATTACCATTATAATTTATGCTGGATTTCACTTTTCTGTGATTTATTTATTTATTTATTTTTAATGATACTACTCAATGGAATGAGAGTTTTCATGGCATTGCTGAAATCAGTCATGAAGTTCATGGACCTAAGATAGCAAGGAGGCTGAGAGCAGTGGGCCTTGAAGTTGGACAGCCCCCAGTTTGAATTCCACTTTGATCCTTTTCTAGCTACAGAACCTTGAGGAAGTTACTTAAACTTTTTTGAATTTACTACTAGTTTTCTCATCTATATTTTTTCCAGAAATATTTTAAGTATCCCCATATGCACTGTTCTACATGCTAGTACCTATCAGTAAATAAAATAGACAAGTCTTTCTCTTTTTCTCTTCCTTCCTTTCTTTTCTTTTTTCTTTCTTCCTTCCTTCCTTCCTTCCTTCCTTCCTTCCTTCCTTCCTTCCTTCCTTCCTTCCTTCCTT